>JAUTDX010007367.1:0-183565 GCA_030844895.1 Ambrosia x helenae
TAAATTGTGGGCAATGAAGGATTAGAGTGATGTTTTGAATTGAATATATAAACATGTTAGCCACGTAAATTTGATACAATTTATTTCTCTTCATCTTAAGACAATGTGCGATTGCCTTTCATGCTATTGATAGTAATATCAATTTCCACTATTTTTAATGGTACTAAACGTGTTGTACTTGTATCTTAATTCAATGGTACTAAATTATACGAATAAAACTATTAACAAAAGTACTACACCAATACATCACGAGAGGATTGATAAACTAATATAAACGAATATCACGCTTAAATTGTCGCCACCGCATCAACGCGCGGGTTCCCCACTAGTATATTATAATACATCAAGAATTGTATTAAAAAGGTATTAAACTTTTAAGTAAGTTCCTCTTTGTGGTATTTGTTTTCTCTTGCATTAAATACCTAACTTTTTCGTTTGGTCACTTGATATGTTTTGAGACATGAGTTCTTTAACTTCATAGCTTTTGTTCAAAAGTCGAAAAGAAGTGAAGTTATGTCACTGAAATTGGGAAAATGATTAGTGGTCGAAACTTGAAAAGTAAAATATAGTTGTTAAACACACCCACAAAAACCTTTTAAGTTATAACATAGACTCGTTGACTTCATATTTTGGACATATTTTGAAAAACATATGAATCTAAGCTACAATTTCTTAGTATAATTTATTATTCATAATTATATATATTGAAAAGATAGATATTTACGTAATAATGTTAGAAATCTATATTACAAATTTTAAGAATTAGAGTATTCTTGTGTTTGTGTGTTCATCGTGAAGAAGGAAGGCGATGCAGTAGTATATCAAGTTAGTTCTCATAATCAAGTTTTTATCATCTATTCGATCTTTCTTGATGATATAGAGTCATGATGGAATATGATCCTTGATTATTCCAGAATTCCAGTGATAATATTGGTTTAAATAATACAAAGACTATGAGCTAATTATGGTTACAGATAATCACAATAATATCCATACAATCGTTTCCTAATATACACAATTGGTAAATCCTCAAATCCTTAAGTTTTAAGTTAGGATACATTAAGATATGAACTCATAGTGAATACTGAAAATTCTAGCGGAAGCGTTTTTGTGTTTTGGTTGAGTTTGGTTTCAGCCCCGCCGCCAAGGACGGCTCTGTTTGTAGTAAGCGACTCTCAAACGGCTAATGGATTATTTGTGTAACAAGTATAGAGATGGAAGAATTGTTTTTTTTATTGATTGTGATGATTGGTACATTCAAATGAGGAGATAACCTCCTCTATAAATACATAAAGTAATAATAACATAAAATAGGAAGTAGCTAATTTTGGGGCATAAGACAAGGTGCTAGTCTTTGGGCATAATACATGGAGGCAAATATCTTGGACATAATGGAAGGAGGCATAAATCTTAGAAGAGCATGATGGAGGAGAACAATGAGGAGAAATTATCTCTAATAATATAAGGTTTTGATGATTAGAAGTTGTTGATATAAATGAAATTCAATTGTATTGAGTAATTGAAAAATCCAAAGATATTTTGTCTTCTTGGTGGAACTTGAAGAAAAAAAAAAACCTTTTTTTTTTTGGAAATAGATGGAATTTTTGGATCAAGATATGAGGTGCACAAGGTGTGGAAAGAGTTGCAAAAAAATAAGTGATCATCAAATTTGTGAGGTGCCAATGATTTTCAACCCAGCTGGTTTCAGGTAAGGTGGGTTTTCCTTTAGGGATTCCCATCCTAGGGGTAGGTCATAGGTTCTATTCATGCACACACACAAAAAAAATCTCGTGACGGTTTGAGCTTAGGCAAGGAGGACACCGGTGTGTGGGTAGAGATTCGAACTTGGGACCACTAAGTTAGGGTTGTATAAGGATTTCCACTGAACTAAGCCTTAAAAAAAATCAAATTTGTGAGGTATGTAATATATGTTCATGATGGACCGGGTTGTTAGATTAATAGCTTGTTATTGTATTTAATATTGACTAGCTCTTTTTAAATTGTATTTTGATCTTAACTTACATCCTGTTTGTAAATCCTTGGTTTTGGATTTCAACTGTTTATTTAGTTGAATAAATATACAAACACTTTTAAAACTTCCATTCATGCTTTAAAACTTCATTGAGAACTTGAAGGACTATCCTAATAAAAGTCAACAAAATGAACAATGAATTATAAAAAACAATTATATACTCACCAGTGGCGGATCTAGACCAAGATTTCAAGGGTAACATTACATAATTTTCACGTGTAACGTAATACAAAACACGAAAAAGAAATTAAAAATACACTAAAAATACACTACACCTAAAAAGTTGAGGGGTTACACTCTAGATCCGTCCCTGATACTCACTACATTCATGCTTTGAAGATGTATTTTTGTTTCTTGATGTGCGAAAAAATCCGATGTTGTATGTGTTTGTCTCTAAGCTTCCGATTTTGATGCTATATGAAGTAGAGTTCTTATTTTGATTGTGTGTGTTTTCTTAATAATTTACTAAGAATATAGAAGGGAGGAGGGAACAAAGGGGATGCTTATGACTTAATTTGTTACTAGTTATTTTTTTTAATGAAAATCATCCCCTTGTTGTAAAGAGTTTGAACACCGCTAAAGACGGATTTTTTATAATTTAAGTTTTTTTTTTTTTGGTATAATTTTCTTTTCATTAAAATAAAATACGAAAGACAATAAGTTAAAACAAATAAAGCTATTAGGTAAGGGTTCGTAAATTGTAACAAGTTAGTGACGTCTGCTATGGACCATGATTAATTTTTTTTTTTCAGGAAACGGTACAGTACAGTAAATCCTAGACATGACCCCAAGGATCAACAACCACCTCAAGAGTCAAGAGTCAAGACTATTTATCTCATTGGGCCTAATGGGCTTTGATCATAGACCCAACCCAAATCCTAACAAATTCCCAAACCACAAACAGCTTAAGGAATTATACCACAATATGCCTGGATTCCAAATGGTTTGTATTCGCCCATTTAGTAATCCAACCCACTATACAAAAAAAATACAAAATGCAATGGACAATACAAATACCCTTATTGCATCATCAATCAGTCACAGGCACTTTTTTTTTTTTTGTTAAAACTATTGTAATCACTTATGGCACTATACCCTAGATACCATAACCTTCAACGTTCACACACACACACTCATGTTACCCCACTCGGTGATTACTACCCACCACCCCCATCCGCGACCCATGGGGATGGCGTAGCCGCATATGCCTGCATACCCGCCACCCCTATCTAAGTGCAAAGTGTGTCATCAAAACATCACAATATGCCTACGCACGCGCATGTGCGAGGGTGCGCGAACCAACTAGTGTGGGTTTTAGAGAACAATAAAAAAAGAGGGTTCACATAAATATACAACTCCACTTTTATTTCCTCCTCCTGTGTGGGACAACTTCCACATTCCACCATTTCATCTTCCATTTTCCAACTTACATTTAGTTCAAGACATGATATTTGAGCATTGATATCTCATTCATTTTAGCTCAGATTTGGACGTCGTTTGGTTCCTTGTAAATCCCTTAGAGCATTCACATCAGCTTCCTCATCCCCATTCACTCATAACCAATCACAACCACATATTTACATTAAAAATCATTACAGTTTATATCTCCTCAACTCACAACCACTTTCAACAAATATTAAAAAATAAATACAGTTTCCTGTTTTCCTTAAAAGATTCCCAAATAACTCTCATTACAACCGATCAACAATAGATTCCCCATTTTTCTTCACTCACAACCACTCAAACCCACCCCATATAATTTGGGGGACATATTCACAGAAAAATGGGGGAGCTACTGTGAATGCTCTTATAGCATTCACAATAGGTTCCTCATCCCCAATCCACTCACAACCACATATTACACAAAAAAAAAATCATTATACTTTCTCTCTCCTCCACCCACAACCACTTTTAACAAATATTAAAAAATAAATATTGAAAATCTGTTTTCCCCAAAAAAAATTCTCAAATATCCTTAAATATACCGATAAACAGTAGGTTTCCCATTTTCTCCACTCATAACCACTCACAACTTCATAAAAAATATGGGTTTTTTCTCACAAAATTATGAGGGACCAAATATGAGTGCTCTTACAACGTAGAACATAAACCTATAAAATAGTACTTCTATTAACCAAAGTATAATAAGGTGTTGCTTGTTTTTTTCAAAGGTAAAATGCATGCAATTTGCGGACCACAACTGCAGAGGAAGATGTGGACCAAACGTCTGCAGTCTGCAATAAGAAGACTACTTATTTTTTAATGTTTATAGACTGCTAAAATAAAATGGTGGTGGTGTATGGACCGTGGTGGTGGTGGACGGTGATGGTGGGTGGTGGTGGTGGTGTTTAACCCTCTGTAGACCTTTGAATATCTTAGAAGTTGCTAGGTCAAGTCTGCACCAATAAGAGCTCGCACAAATTTTTTTTTAATAAACGTCTTCAAAAAAACAAACAGTCCGCAAATAACATGTTTGTACGTAGTCTACTCGGCGCAAATAGAAGAGACTACAAAGACCTTTTTTAGAAAAAACAAAGACCTTTTTTTAAGAAAAAACAAACATCACCTAAATATATTTTTCTAAATATTGATAAAAAACGTATTTATAACATTTTTACATGTTCTATGCACCGCAAAAGCAACATAAATAAATTTTCCTTTATTATCAATTCAACCCCGTAAGTTACTTCTTAGGACGTGTGTAGTGGTAAACTTTAAAAGGGCGCTTTGAATTTTTTACCTTTTTCCTTAAACCTTCTGTAGTTCAAAATCCCCCAAATTAGGGTTTCGAGAGGTAAGCTTTGTATTTCTTTCACTTATGTTGTTAATGTATTGAAACTTGATATGCATTGTTGAAACAATTAGTGATGTTGAAATCCAGGATTAGGGTTTCTCTTTTCTGATTTTGTGTATAGGTATGTTGTTTTAATTGTGTATGTTAGCTTTAATTACATGCCATTGAGGGTTTTGTTTGATGGATTGGATTAGGAATCTGTTAATTTCAACCTTTTCTGTTAGTATGAAAAATAAGTTAACAGAGAAAGCTTGTTAACATGCTCTGTGCTTCGATTTGAATACATTGTGAATAGGTTTGAATATTGCTTAAGTTGTTCGCTGCTTGTTATACATTGTGAGTAGTTTCATTTTAAATAGGCTAAAGAAATGAAAAAAACAGAATCATGTGTTAGATGTAATATTGCAAGATCATCACAAAGTGAATTGGAGATAATACAGGTAGACGACGACCTAAGCAGTTAATGCGGTAAAATATTGGATATCAGGGGACCGATATTTGAGATATAGGTTATTGCGGTGAGATATCGGCAATTTTTATATCATGCAAATCCATACATATAGCAATTTAAACTAGCAATTCAATATCCTCTCCTACCATTAACAAATTAACCTTTTACAACTTGCAAAACACTAATAATTGTAGCAAGTGGGAACTTGTTAAGACTTAAAACACTAATATTTAACACTAACTATTAACAATTAAGACTTAAAACAGTAATAACAACTATAAGAAGCAAGACAAATGGAAGAACTAAGAAGAAAAAACACCAATATCGGGAATATCGGTGATATACCGGTCAAATATCGGGCAAACATCGCCGATAATATCGGTACCGATATTTTGTACCGATGTATCGTTGATGACCGATAACCGATTAACTACTTAGACGACGACAATAAGTATTCATTTAAGGCAGTAACTATTACTCAAACAATTGGTGCAACAAGTTTGTAACTAGTGCTTTTTTTTTTTAATTTATTTATCGTATTTTTATTATGTGATTGAACTTTACCCGACTCAAACCGTCAAACCGACCCGGAAATTTTATGTCATGTCTTATGAAAACATCTAAAAACAGTGAACCCATTGGAAAAAAAAAATCCTGGATTCACCACTAGTGTTGCCTACAAATTGTTAGGGTGTTTGAACTTCAGGTTCATAAATTAGGACACTTAATCATAAGTTTATGTTAAAAAGTGATTATAGTATCATATATTTATGCACATAAATGTATTGGCTTAACATTTGATTTTGGTTTATGAATGCTAGAGTGACAATGCCATCAAAATCAAAAGGCAGAAAAGGCAAGAAATCCAAACAACGGCAAGTGAAGCAACCGACAAGGAACTGGTTGGAGCTCCCATATGATTTAACGATGAATATACTCCGAAGACTTGGTGTGGTTGACATACTCGAGAATGCCCAAATTGTGTGTACTACTTGGCGTGAAATTTGCAAGGACCCTGCCATGTGAGGACTGTTTATCTGGACTCATATTCAGGTTCATTTGATTTCTGGAAGAACTTTTCAGGTCCAAATATTTCTATTGAGATGTGTAGGCATGTTGTGGAGAGAAGCCAAGGTCAATTGGTTGATGTAACCTTGGTCGATATCGGCGATTCTCGCTTTTTTAAGTATGTTGCTGATAGGTATGTATGGTTATTGCAACGTTGAAAATCTTCTATGAACTTAGATGTGTTTTTGATTAATTTAGTGATTTTTTAAAAAGAAATATTTAACAAAAGTTGAAGGGCTATATATTTAATGTATAAATCTTCAGTTACTATTATGTATTTCTGTTATGGTTAGATAATTTTTTTCCCTCATTGCTAATTAGTATTGCAGACTTTTATTGGTCATTCGGTTGAAACTGGTCTTGCTAATTAACACTACCTTAGGCTTAAGTTAGCTGGTTACCTACTGACTGTTTTGGTATTAAAATCTCACTTGACTATGAATAGAGGATCAAGAAATGTGTGGGTCATGTTTTTTTATCATTTATATAAAACAGAATTGTGTGTGGTAGCAATTCTTGTGTTTTTTTTTTGTTCTATCAGTTGTATGTATTTGTCCACAGGTCTTAATAATTAAATTTCTGATATATTATTTGATTCTGAGTCTCTGTTGTTAACAGATCAAGTCAGCTTCGACGTCTAGAAATTGTGTATTATGTTGGTCTAGTTAAATGGGTGTGTAAAGCTTTCAAGAAATTATCATTATTGGAGGAACTCAGCCTTGTAAGAACATGTGTTGAGGAAGAAAACATTGAGGTTGCAGGGCTGCAGGCTTTTATTGCCCCTTGCTTAGAACACTCAAAGTGAACCAAAAAAGAAGTAGCCGGTTGGTGGATATTAGTGATGCTGGTGAAGAGGTTATTACTTATTGGAATCGGATAGCGTTAGCAATCGGGAAAAACTTACCAGAGTTAACTCACCTTGAACTCATTGGGAACAAGATGACAAACGTTGGGTTGGAGGCCATTCTGGATGGTTGCTGTCATCTTGAATCACTTGACTTGCGGCGGTGTTTTTACGTTGATCTTAAGGGGGACTTAGGAAAAAGATGTTCACAACAGATAAAATACCTAAAACTTCCTCATGATTCTCTTGAAGGGTATCTACATGCTTATGATATATTAGATGATTTTGATTCTGATGATGATGATTACATCTATAACTACATGGGAGTATGATGATGATTATGATGGATACCCCGACTATGATGATTACACATCCTATGGTAATGAAAACTTCGAGAACTTGAGTGAGATGATGGCTTTCATGGCCATGTTTGGATAATCTGTCATGCTGAGAAGTGAGTTGTTGTATGGCTTAAGCTTAGATAAGGATACTCATTTTGGTTGATGTTTTTCTTTTGAAGGTGTAATTAGTTATTGGACACTCTTCTATTTGCTCAAATAGGGTAAATTGGGTAATTAATATTCTGTTGATAGTTTCAGTTTCTTCCTTGTAAATCAATCATCTACGTTAATATATTATCCTTTTCTTTATTGTTGATAAGGTATTGGTCATCTGAACTTTGTTGGTATACATCGACTGAACCTATGAGGGACATGACAAAGATAGCAAACGAATCAGAGTAAAACTCAGGTCAACTGTCAAACCACCATTAAATCTACCGACGCTATTGGGTTGAGATGACCTTTGTTGCCAAATTTTCTAATCTGGATTGCTGACTAGGCATTCCCATATTAATATCAATATGACCTTTGTTGCCTGAAGTATACATCAGCAGCAAATCCATCTTTATAACAAGAATATATCAGTAACATATTAACAAGATTTTGCATTATTAGTTTACCCATATGACCCATAAACTCATATTGACTTTATTTCAATTTATGGAACATTA
The DNA here is from genome assembly GCA_030844895.1 of Ambrosia x helenae. Lineage (NCBI taxonomy): Eukaryota > Viridiplantae > Streptophyta > Magnoliopsida > Asterales > Asteraceae > Ambrosia > Ambrosia x helenae. The sequence continues at coordinate 8,202 of JAUTDX010007367.1, forward strand.
GCAGTCTGCATATGAACAATTCAATTCTCTGTTGACCACTTTTGGCATACCATTGACTTTTTTTTGAACGGCAAATCGCTTTATAAATATATATATATATAAAGAGCCAACAAGGGGCTGGAAACAAACGTACAACAAACCCCAATAGCCAAACAAAACACCAACACCAAACAGAACAAACAAAAGGAAACAGTTACAAACAAGCGGTGATATCAAACTCTTTCCACATGTCCCACGAAGGTTTCCGGCTGCTGGATCGATTCGTGAGCCAGAGAAAGGCGTCCTACTTAATTTGATCAATAGTGACACGCGGCGGAATGAACTTCCCTTCGAACACCTTGGCATTACGCGCCAGCCAAATCCTCCAAACAGTAGCATAGACCACAGTTAGCACGAACCTCTTCCAAGTTTTTGAGCCGGGACAGTTAATATACATCAGCAGGTCTTTGACACCGCTAACATTCATCAGATAGGAGATTTTCATCCACACAAGAATGTTCCACCAAACAATCCTGGCCATGAGACAGTTGACGAACACATGGTCCGAATCTTCATCCGCAAGACCGCATCTCAGACAAGAACAATTCTGAATGGAAACACCATTGACTTTTATTAATTTTCATATTTTAAGCATTGAGCAATCTCTGCTAAATTCCTGTTGACTTTATGAGAAAGATTTTGACTTTCATTTTGATTTGCATAAACATAATTTCATTTTGACTTTCTTATGCCAAAACCAGAAGTCAACCAGTTGACTTTCACCCACTTTGATATCTTCACAACTCTATTCCATATCACTGGTAGAAAACATTTTTGGCTGAAATATTTGAACTATATAATACCATCCCATTCTTATTGTATAATATCTTCCTGCATATATAATATTAAATCATTAAATGGGTCATCATACCAGTTATAGGAATATTCAAATTTTCCCTTCAAAAAATAAATGAAAACAATTATATATCTTCTTCAACATCTATTCATCTCCAACAACAGATCTGTTCCTTGGATTATATAGCTGTTTCTAGGGTTCATATTACGGCTCAGAAGGTAACTTTATTGCAACAATTGTCTTCCACATGTTGCTTTTTTATTATTGATGTTGCTTGTAAACAATCTATGCTCAATAACACTTTTCAGTTTATTTGTTGTTGATGTTGATGCGATATCAGTTGTATGATTCAGTTGTAATACTAGTAACGGGTTAAGGTCATGTTTGTTTGATGCACACCAAGTGCTTGATAAAATGCATAAACGAAAATAATCTTCTAAATGCTATATTTTTACTTGTTTAGTTAGGGATTAAGATCATATGTGCAATTTTGGTTTTGTTATTAGTCTATACATGTAATTCGATGGGACTTGCATAAAGATTTATGGGAAGTTAGTTATACTAGTATATAGGGCTGTTCAAAATGCTCGGTGCTCGCCGATTGCTCGTCGCTCGCTCGGAAATCGCTCGCTCGTAATTTGCTCGGAAATCGCTCGCTCGTAATTTGCTCGGAAATCGCTCGCTCGTAATTTGCTCGAAAATCGCTCGCTCGATTTTCCGCTCGGTTGAAAACGAGCTAATCGGCTCGGTTCGGTTTGTAAACGAGCCAAGCACGAGCAAAGGTCCCCTCGGCTCGGTTCGGCTCGATATAATTTTTATTAACTAATTTTTATATATAATTATACATATACACATTAATTACAATTATATTGATAGTTTTATACATGTCACTCTATTGGGTTTGGCTCAATATATGCATATATATACAATTATATTTATAGTTATTGGCCCAGTCAACCTAATGATAACTTAACACTAAGTTTAATTGTAAAACCCTAAGTCGTGAAAAAACATGCTTGACTTCCTATTCCCATTAGTTGTCCACCATCAATCATCTCTCCCGCTATCAATCAATTCTACAACACGAAAATCGTTCTCCGTAGTATGCTCATCACCTCACTTGCCTCAACTAGAGCCTTATTCTCGAATGATCGAACCTCAGTCATCACTAGGCAGCGAGAATATTAAAGGAAACATTCCAAATTTATGGTTGTCCGAAAACACTCACCGCTCGTCACTCGCTCGAAAAAATGTGCGCTCGAACAATGCTCGCTCGGTTTCCGGATCGATTGTTAAAGAGCCGATCGACTCGGTTCGGTTTGTAAATGAGCCAAGCACGAGCAAAGGTCCGCTCCGTTCGGCTCGGCTTGTGAACAGCCCTACTAGTATAGTTCCTATATTGAAAAATCTATGTTCACTAACACTAGAACTTCTAGTGTTAGTGATTCATTTCTGTTCTAGGAATATGAAGTGAGTTTTATGAAATAAGTTGTTATTTGACTTTGGAAAATTAATGGATTGATTTTGTATTATGATGTTTAATTTTAGCCTAAATGGATTGATTTCATTGTTGAGCTTGAAAAAATAACTGATTGATTACATGTCATAATCTTCAATTTAACCTAAATAGATTGATCTCATATTTGACTTGGGAAAACTAAATGGATTGACTTCATATCATATTTTCAAGGCTGCATGTTATGAATTTGTGAGAGGCCCCGGAGAGCTTATTAGTGTATGCATCAGATCAGATGTGTTATTTTTCAGATATATTAAGGTCTGTTGACCAGTTACAACAAAACTAATTAGCAAATGGTGGAGATGTTGGATTAAAGGTGCAGTTTTTATATCTTTAAATCGACGTTGAGTTTCGTATGAGTTGATGTTCTTTCGGTTTTAAGTTGGTTCGTCATCGGCTGAAACTATCGGAAAGTGTTTAGTTTAAATGTTGGAAACATAAAAATTGGAAATTGTTAGTTACTGGGATTTGTGTTTATGTCATTGGGATTTTGGTTTATGTTTTATGGGGATGTTGGATGTTGATTGTTAACATGTTTTGGTGGGATTGTGGCAATTGGTTATCAATTTGTTTGGTGAACTATGCACAATGCTAATATGGTCTTTAATATGACTTCAACAATCTGCATGCCCATATTCTATTTTTGACAGTGTCTATGGTTAAAATGGTTCTACCATTGTGATGCAGTAAAATGGTTCGGGGCTATTCCAAAAGTTTAGGAGATTTTAACTTTTTTGAACCCAACCCGACTGACCCGTTTTAACAAAGTATAAATCTAAGTTTTTTTTCTCTTTTACATGTAAATACTAAAAAAAGAAGCCTTTTTTAAACCCAACCTGGCCCGACCCGAAACCCGTTCTAACTCGAACCCGTTCCGACCCGAACCAATACAACCCTTTTTTAAATTGACACGTTTTAACCCGAACCTGTTTTGACCCAAACCTGTTTTGACCCGCGACCCATCTCGACCCGACCCGTTTGCCAGCTATAACTACAATGTATACAAATACAAAACATCAGGTGGTTGTCAATCAGTTTCGTTTGAAACCCCTGGTCGAGCTTCTTTCTTATGCTATTCCATCATAACAAGTTATGTTAGTGTTTTTTTTAGTACTTCATTTGTGTTGTCTATAAAGATACATTAACTGTTTTTTTGTATTTTCTATAAAGATAACTCAATTTTCAGGTTGCCTGATGAGTTGATAAATGCTTCTTTTGCTTCTGTTGTCAAAAGGAAAAATATCAGTACACTCTTTTTCTTTTTCTTTTTCTATACATGTTTAGAATTTCAGGCCATCTGCTGTCAATTAGTTATATTTTGTTTGCTCTAACTTTTTTCCATTCATTTAAAAAAAAATGTAATGCCTATGTTGTTTATAGTTGCTTGAAGATTTCATATAGATTAGTCTTTGTATATTGAATAATAATAATAATATTTTTTGGTGGAAACAGGTGATACCCGCCGTGAAGCGCGGGCACTGTCAACTAGTAGAAACCAAATATGGTTCTCGCAACGACACTTTCTCCCACCACCGTCACCACCACAAACAACTTTCTAACAACCAACCATCACCGTCATCTTCTATACTTGTTGAACCATTGCACCTCCATGTCTCAGCTCAAGCAAATTCACGCTCACACACTCCGCACCACCTCCACCACCCATCCACATACCCTTTTTCTCAACACTCGAATTCTCCATTTTTCATCTCTCCACGACCTCCCCTACGCGCTCCTCTTCTTCCACACCCATATCCATCATCCTAATTCTTTTGCTTGGAATACCATTATCAGGGCTTGTGCTAGGAGCACCCATAGGAAGCAGGAAGCTATTTTACTCTACCTCAACATGCTTTGTCAAGGGAATGTTACTCCTGATAAGCATTCTTTCCCCTTTGTGCTAAAGGCTTGCGCTTATTTGTTTGCCTTATCCGAAGGCAGACAGCTACATGCGCAAATCCTCAAACTTGGGCTTGCATCAGATGTATATATAAACAACAGTTTGATACATTTTTATGGGTCCTGCGGGAGCTTAGAGCATGCACAAGACGTGTTTGTTGGAATGCCTGAAAGAAGCGTAGTTTCATGGAACGTCATGATTGACACCCTTGTACAGCTAAACGAGTTTGAGGATGCATTGATGTGTTTTCGTGAGATGCAGGAAAGTTTCCAAGCGGATAGTTTTGCGATTCAGAGCATCTTACGCGCCTGTGCTGGCTTGGGGGCCTTATTACTTGGAATGTGGGCTCATGCATATGTTCTGAAGAGGTGCGACCCTCAAGTGGCTGATGATGTTTTGGTCAATAATTGTTTGTTAGATATGTACTGTAAATGTGGATCATTAGAAAATGCTAAATTCATATTTAAAAGAATGGCAAAACGTGATGTGACATCATGGAACACAATGATTCTTGGGTTTGCAATGCATGGGCAGACTGTGGCAGCTTTAGAATACATGAGACGGATGGTTGATGAAGGAAGGTTAACACCCAATTCCATTACATTCAGTGGGGTTTTAAGTGCTTGTAGGCATAGTGGCATGGTCGAAGAGGGTCGGAACTATTTCACAGTCATGACGACACAATATGGAATTGAACCGGTGTTGGAGCATTATGGTTGCCTCATTGATCTCCTGGCTCGAGCCGGGCTGATTGCTGAGGCACTAGATCTTGTGTCCAACATGCCTATTAAGCCTGATGCTGTAATCTGGAGGAGTATTCTTGATGCCTGCTCTAAAAGAACCATGGGAATAGAGGTTAGCGAAGAAATGGCCAAAAAAATTATGGAAACGGAAGAAGGGAGTGGCGTGTATGTGCTCTTGTCCAGAGTTTATGCGGTGGCTCGTAAGTGGGACGAGGTTGGTGCAGTGAGAAAGCTAATGGTTGATAAGGTGTAGCCAAGGAGCCTGGTTGCAGCACCATTGAAATAGATGGCGTGGTTCATGAGTTCTTTGCGGGTGACATGTCTCTTTCTCAAATACTGGATGATGTTGATGCGTAACTGATATCAGTTGTACGATCCAGTTGGAATACTAGTAACGGGTTAAGGTCATGTTTGTTTGATGCACACCAAGTGCTTGATAAAATGCATAAACGAAAATATTCTTCTAAATGCTATACTTTTACTTGTTTAGTTAGGGATTAAGATCATATGTGCAATTTTGGTTTTGTTATTAGTTTATACATGTAATTCAATGGGACTTGCATAAAGATTTATGGGAAGTTGGATTGACTTCATATCATATTTTCAAGGCTGCATGTTATGAATTTGTGAGAGGGCCCGGGAGAGCTTATTAGTGTATACATCAGATCAGATGTGTTATTTCAGATATATTAAGGTCTATGGACCAGTTACAACAAAACTAATTAGCAAATGGTGGAGATGTTGGATATGGTGTTTATAATAGGAACTTGCAGATGTTCACTATGTGTAAGTGCGTATAGAGTGTGGAATACGAGCGTATATAAAGGAGGTAGACAGGCGTATAGAGGGGGGGGGGGGGTACACTCAATAAAAATGAAGGGGGCAGAGTATGTTTAGCACAAAATACATTATTAAAATGTGTATTTAAATATTTAACCCTTTATATTTTGTGTATGCTTATTGATGTTAATGTTACTTTCAGGAATTACTGCTTAGGAAGTTTGTGAACTAAACATGGAGGACTGTGAATTATTACTTGATACATATCAGTTTTAGAGGTAATCAAAGGACTTGTTCTGTTACTTATTTCATTTGGTTTTTTTTTTTTTTTTCCAAATATTGTGATTTATACGAGATGTAAAGTTCGGTTTAGATACTGTCACGCGTTCAGGGGTGACACGAAGAGATGGGGAGATCTCTTCTTTTTCCATGTTTGACTTGAGTCTCGTTATTTCAACTGTAATTTCTAGTTTGGTCTTTCAACTGTAATTTCGGTATTATTTGGCTATGCCTCAAATTCAACACATCTGTGGTTATATTGAGAAGTTTTCCTTCACTTAGAACTGATTGATTGAACAACATTTGATATAGTTATAAGAGGGTTATATTATATCATCGTTTTACATATGGTCTCGAAACTCCTTAACGAACTTAGGAACCTTTAGCTCGCTGCCATTGTAACTCTCAACTCAACGCACTTAGAAATCATGTAGACATTCATTAGGTCGCTGCCTTGTTTTTAATTGTGTTTAATGTTTAAAATCATTAGGTCGCCAACGAAAAAAAACCATGTACAGATTGCATAACGACGACATCTAAGGATATGATCTACCTCAAAAAGAGGAAGAAAGTCTTGACTCCCACAAATGTCAAACAAAACTGGAGTTACAAATGTCAATTACAAACCATAATATGCTGACTTGTTTACTGCATCTGGAGTGACTGCTGGCTTGTTTGACAGCCGCCGTTTGTAGCGTTTAAGGACGGACGCCAGGTTCTCTTTTCCTTTCGGGAACGCCACATCACCAGCTGCAGTTCCTGTTCTACCTTTCCTGCAAGATATGGCAATCTCCACATCCTTAACAATGTCCAACAAACTGGCAGCAGTTGTGCATTTCCCTTTGCTTTGTTTTGCCTGTGGTGGCAGACTGTTCGTGCATTTGGATGGAGACGCCTTTCGCTGCTGGTATGAAGTAGGAAGTTGAAGACAGAAACATGGTTTCATTGCTGCTCGTGGTTTCGAGAATGCTAGCTCGATTATCCCCTGAATTAAAGCAAGACAACTCAATAATTTTTCCAATGAAGCAAGAAATCATGTTTTTGTTTGTTAAGCCGGTGTGAATTTCGGACACGACACGACCTAACATGAAACTCACGGATTTGGGTTAAGTCAAACAGGTTCGGGTCAGTTTCGAGTTCGGCCTGTGAACCCGTTTAGTTAAGTCGCTTGTGTTCGTGTCAACCCGGTGGTTTTTTATTTTATTAATCTTTTAAATAGTATTTCATTCAAGCCATATTTAAAACTTTAAAGAAAAATTAGCACAAGTTTTCATAATTCAAATGAGATGGTATTTATATACATTTGTATATTGTCTTGTAAAGTTGTGGTTTTAAAGTGTTGATATGCAAAAAAAAAAAAAAAAAAAAAAGTTTGGATTGAACAGGTTATATTTGTGTCAACCCACAAAACCTCGTGTCGGGTTTGGGTTCATATGTTCAACACGATTTTCGTGTTCATGTAGTGTAAAATTTTGGTGTTTGTGTCGGGTTGGACCTGCAAACCTACGAACACAACCGATTTAGCACCCATAATAAGCATTACCTGAAGACGGTTAAGAACATAAGTGTACTTCCCCCAAAGCTCGGGCCGGCTTTCCATGAGCGAAAGCTCAAGAACTCGGTGTATGCACCACACACCAAAGCTCGTGATCAGATCAGCCCTCCAAACACATCCTTCCCCACAATTGGGAATCGACGTCACCAGATCGATTTTCATCCCCGGGTCACCAGGCTGAGCCAGCCCATTCATCTCCTTGCTCTCTACTTCAAACAGGAACCGCTCCCGAGCTGCTACACGGTCCACAAGGTCCTCATCAAGCCCACTGTCCTGCTGAAACAACCAATCTGACCCTTCCAGCTTCAACAGCTTCACAATACAAAGTCTTAATGACTTCAAAAGATTGGCTTCTAAATCAACCACAGAACTACTATCCTGAGTGTTTAAATTTAAACTCAGCCTACTGTTATTCGCTTTTTCGGCCACACCAAATTGTTCTAAAGGCTGTCTAGACCAAATGGACCATGTATCTGACCCTGAATTCAACTGCTGTGCACCAGCATAGCCCAAAGGTGACCCGGATGCATACGAAGGGCCAGAATACATTGACAGCCCATTCATTTTCGGGCCAAGAGAGAGCCCGGAGATATCAGGCATGCTGTAATACTTCTTCTCATTGACAGTTGTATGCATAGTTTCTGTAGGATGATTATAATAACTTCTTTCAGGGTAGATTGAGTTGTTCCTAGAAACAACAGGATCCGGAAAGCCCGGTGGCTTAGCCGGGCTGGTCCCGTTTTGCAGACCTTTGGTTAACGAATAAGGAGCTTTGTAGTTCGACGAACCAAGTGATGGTGATTTAGAAGCTAACTGATCCATTTGGTTCATATAAGACTTGATCTGATACCCGTGAACGGTAGCGGGCTGATCATTGTATGCACCAGAAGCTGCTTGTGGGATTCTTAAACCACCAGAAACTGATTGAAGACGCAGACTATGGTAGCGTTTCTCGCTAGAGTCCATCACATTAAGGTTGGACCGGCGTGCATACGCATCAAGTAGTTGCATTTGGGCTGTTGACATAGATGACGGGTTCGGGTTTGGGTTCGGGTTCAGGTTCGGGTTCAGCTTTGGATTCGGGCTCAGGCTCGGGATCACCTTCGAATCTATTCCCAGTAACTTGTCAAGTTTTCTTGTTTTCGCTTCTTGTGTCAGTTCCCCATGGAAGTCGAATAACTGGCCCCAAAACTCGTCAAGTACTGCAGCTAACTGGCGCCTTGCAGCTCGACCCAATCCAGCTAACTTTGACCAACTTCCGGTACCACTCCCGGGATCCTCTTTTTTCCCAACTAGATTCTTAAACGACCCTGGCCCATCCGGTATTACCACATGGTTCGTTTCCAACGCCACTTTGGTCGATTCTTCAGGCTGCCAAGCATCTATCTTTTGTTCTGTCTCTTTCACATGTGAAATCCCATCTATACTTAATGTTCTTTCGATCGACTTAGATTCTTCGCTTCTCGAGTCTTCACCACCCGAGATTTTCGTAGTTGAATCCTCCGGTGGCGATGGAATCTGGCTTTCATGTGCATTTTCTTCAATGGTAGTCAAAGGAAGCCTCTTTTCTGATTCCAAGATTTCCTCAGGCAAATTGAAACTTGGTGAATCTGAACGGAAACCGATAGGTGCTACTTGGTTTTCCCTGAATTCTTCGATTCTATCATATTCGGTAGATGATTCAGCCGCAGAATCTAATTCAAAACTTGCAGATTTCAAAGGGGTTACCACAAGCCAAAGCATCAGAACGAAAGAAGCGCACACAGCGACGAGAATAATAGTATACGAGCTCGTGTTCCATCGGATGTTACTCGCCCAATCGCTATTCCCAAACATCATTTCAATCACAAACATAACTGCTAAACCAAGCATCCCAATAAACGTTGTCAACACCATAAACTCAACAACCTTAGAACCGTTGTTGACTCCCATTACTGATCTTGATGTTGCAATCCGGAAAAGAGGGATAACAGAAGACGGTAGCAAAAGCGCTATCACTATTTGAGTCAAGATTAGCAGTTGGTATGTACCCTCTGCCCCAGAATGCCATGAACACAATAGTGCAGGGATGATGGCGATGAATCTGATAGTCGAGTGATGAAACCAGCCCGGAACGTCGATTTTGAAGAAATTCTCAACCACGGGTTGACCGCTAAATTTCCATGTCAATGCTGTAGTATGATTTGAAAGGGCTAGAATAAGTATTAAAGCGAACGGTCCATCAGACTCCTAAAGACCTGCATAAAATAGTTAGTTAGTTAGTTAGTTGGTTAGCATGGCAGTTTAACTACACAAAGGTCGGTAAGTTAGTTAGTTAGTTAGTTAGTTATGTAACCAAACCTGATCCATAGCGTCTTGAAACGTAAGCAAATCAAGCCCAGTGCTGTAGAAAACATTTGCAGCTGAGTTCATCAGAACATAATTCACAATAAATATGCCACTGAAGACACCGGAAATAGCGAAAAGATGATCAAGACACAAGGCTTCCTTCGAAACCAGTTTTGGTCCCTGAGTTTGCTGAAAACAAAACACGAAAAAAGTTAAATGAGCCACATGAAAAAAAAAAAAAAACAGAATAATATGTTACGTCTATGTAATCTGCAAGTATTATCATGTACCTGCACAATAGACGAATGAAGATAAAAATTATGAGGCATAATGCTTGCACCAAGAAGACTGATCAACGCGAAAAGTGTTTCCCCGGTCAATCTTATTGTCATACCACCACCCACTGAAAGTGATGTATCTGGTTGACTCGCGAGTACCCCAAAGAGATAAGAAAGTAAAGCGAAACTTGCCAAGCACACGCACGTGAACTTTGCTTTGCCGGTTTCCTGAATAACGAGTAAAATGACATCAAATTCGTTCTTTCGTAAAAAAGACTCAAGAAAATAAGAGATTGGGCTTTTACCAACAAATTGGAGATAAGTGGGAACAGAAAAGCATCCAAAGAAGTCAACAAGACACAAGTGAACAAGTTGAAGCCAAACATTAAGTTAAGCCCATGTGCAGTGCCCAAAATCTATCAAAAAGGTGCATTTATATGTCAACATATATGCAAGAAAAATGGTCGTATCGCGATAACAAGCGTATGTTACCATAGAAAGATCTAAAGCAATCATGGAAAGTTCAGCTTGAATCCCTAAAAAGATACACGTGACTGCGTCATACTCTGAACTGCATATCTACAAAATTAGAAAGAAAGCTTTATTGATCGCGTAATTCAGAAATAACTTTCTATAAATAGATAATAATAATAATAATTTTGATCCCAATTTGTGATACCTACCTGAGCAAGATTTCTTCCAGTGACCACAGTGATGCAAGCTGAAAGGTATTGACAGAGAACAGCAGCCAAACTAAAAATAAACATCAGTATGATAAGATCATACCCGAAACGGGCCCCACCTTCGACTGCTGCAACCCATTTTCCTGGATCAACATATGCAATTGCAATAAAAAGTACTGGTAAAACAGCAGGAATCAATCTGTGTGCCACGTTTGATTCGGGCTTAGTGTTTAGAGTCTCTGTCTCCATGTCACAAACTTTAGTAACGAAAAATAATTGGACGTTTAGACTTTAGATCGCCTTATGATTAATCACAGGTTTCTGGCCCAATCTAAGCTCATTCCAACTGGTAAAACGGATCAAGATTCGTATATCCAGCAACACCTAATCTGATCTAACCTTCAAAGAAAAAAAAAAAGAACTTTCCTGGTTGTTATAGTCACATGAAAACTGATGACAAGGTGAGATATTGACACTAAATGTCACAATCAAAACCACTTTCTTGACAGTTTTGAATACTATGCTTTTGCCCTTCACACAAGCAGTCTGTGATACGTCTGTGCGATCAAAACAAGCGTCGTGCTACACTAGTATCCCTGAATTCACAAAAACAAAAGGCAGCATCATTAAACAATTTTATATCAAACTTGAAAGAACATAACTTAAGAAGAGCACCAACAATCTGATACCGGTTGCTTTAAATCTTATAAAGATTCGCGTACGTTATAAAGATACACCGTATCTGATACACAAATCTTAGAAGAGTTACTTGCAAGAAACACATTATTAAACACACTTAATTAAACATTAAGAAACAAAAACACAAAAAAAAACAAGAAAACAGGCATTTAATACATCATGGTTGAGCCTACATTACACAAACATCATGTGACAATGCCCATAAATAAACCTTCATACCATATATCATAAAATCAACTCAAAAAACAAAAAAAACAAAAAAAAACTCAACATCCAAACATTAACCAAAACATATCACTCTAAACACACTCATAAGTCATAACCCTCTACCCCCTTTAAATCATTTTACAAAAATTACACAAAAAAAAAAGCTATCTCAAAAATCACTATAATATCATCAATGAATAATCTTGATATAACAAAATAGCATAAAAAGCAAGTCTTTTTCCAAAAAATATGCATAAAGCATACAACTTTTTTTAACCCCAAAGACCAAAAGTTAATAAAACTAAAAAAAAATGCATATATTATATATACACACCTATCTATCATTCTATCCAGTCACACAACAAAAGTTGAGCAAACCAATGTAATGAACAAAAGAAACACTGAAACAGGTCAACAGAGAGTTATGCTATGTTATGTTATGTTATATTGTTATGTACTTATTATTATGTGAGTATTAAATAAGTATCAAATAATATTAATTACTACTGTTTTTTTATAAAAAATGCTTAACTTTCTTGCTTTTCTTGAAGTTACCTTTCTGGGTACCAATGAAAACAATGAAAATCAAGAATCTGTCATGTGTTCAGAGCAGAGCAGATCAGATTTGAGGTTAAAGATCATGGTACAAAGTGAAAAGCTGTTGCAGAAATGAAGAGGATGGGGTGTAGAGAGAGAAAGAGGGGGGGGGGGGGTTAGATACAAATGAGTGTATGTATATATGTATATATATATATATATATATATATATATATATATATATATATATATATAGCAAGTAGCTTGTAATATGAGAAAGGTAAGTGAGAGCCTATCAAAAGAAGTAGTGATGAATTTGTTCCACTAGCTATAACTTAAAAAAATTATAGTAGCTTTTAAGGACATGAGAATATTGATTTCAGTGAATTAAATAAGTTGTAGTGACAGTTAATGTTTGATATGTTTTATTTTTTATTATTATTATTTTTTTGAACGGTCAATAAACATTTCTGCCCGACTATTCAGGGGAGTCCCCACACTATAGACAGACCCTCACGGCCAACCCAATGGAGGGCCCATATGTACCTCGGGTGGCTGGCGTAGTCAGGCCCGCCCATGCAGTTCCCGAAACAGGGGAAAACCTAACCCCTCACCCGCCCGTAGGCATGACGGTGAAGGATTGGTAAAAACCGGGCGAGATAAGGACTCGAACTCATGACCATAGGCCAGGAGTCATCTATCATTTCTCATTATGTCCTTCGTGGGAATCGAACCTGAAACCTCCAAGAGAAATCCTTGAACCATTCACCAACTGAGCTACCCGTGAAAGAAATATGTTTTATTTTTAGTTTAATATAATTTGATATCTTTTTGTTTCTATGCATTTAGTTAATTGAGATATGTTGAATGTTGAATAATTGAATTATTGGCTATAGTTTTGGAAAGGAAATTAATTGTTAAATAAAAGTGAGAGTTAGATGATTTTGAAAGAATTGCATTGTTAATTAATTATTCCAACTAGTGTGTATTAACTAATGTGAATGGTGTAGACTTAAAGATAATGTTAATATACCAAGTCAAGTCAATTTGATATTATCTAGGTTAATCTGAATGAATTTACTTGTGAATTATTAATCGGTTTGACATTAAAAGGGTAACGCTATATCAACATGACTCGTATGTTGAGTTATAGATGAGTTAATGTGTTTGAAACATCATATTTGGATCTCAATAAATATGTATGAAGTGCTAAGCTTCATTAATCGGAAAGAATTTACTTACGAATTATTAATCGGATTTTAATCTTGAAAGGGTAACCCTACCAAGTGTTCCGAACCGTATGAAACTATGGAGCCATGATCTCTAGATGTTAGTGTCACCACAACCTAATAAAAGGCGTAACATGTCCTGGCGACCGATACGTTATAGATAAGGATAATGCGGGCATTATTGTCGATGGATGGCGAAGTAGACTATTGACAAACTCTGACAATATGGTGTATAGGTCTGATAGATAACATTGTACCATACGAATTACTAGTTTTGTGACCACATGTCACGTCAATGAAAGTCAAAAGATGATGTCAAAACTTAGGGTTTGATTCATGACAAACAGTGTAGAGCCAACATAAACTCTAGATCTCAAATAACAACAGAAGTAGGCGACAAAAACATGACAAAATCTTATTAACCCAAACCAAACTTTACCCCCAAATACCCTGAGTCTCAACAATAGAAGAGACTCTAAAGAACTGATAATATGAACCAACTGATTGTTTAGATCAGGTGGTTCACTCAGTGAATCAATAGTACAATACTTACAGACCAAAGACAATAGATCGTACGCAGACGATCACACCAGGATTATCACAGGATGATAATCACTTGAACAGTCAGACCAGAAACCCTAATCTTCTGAAGATTATTCGAGAAGATGAAGGCACGAATACAGAGACGAATACAGAGAACGAGAGAGTAATAATACAGAATGAAACCCTAAAACATAACACTGGGGATAACAATCTATATATATAACTATAATAGCTGGGCCATGGGCCAACAGCAATAATAGCTTTCCTCAGCTCAGCCCAATAGATAATATTAGCCCAACATAAAACCTGAGAATGTCACAACACAACTCACCACAATATTAGAAGCAGCCCAATATTAGAAATAAGAATAATAATATGTGAAATGTTTAAATACTTGAATTATAAAGTATGTATAATTTTAACATCCTCCCTTAATTCAAGTATTAAACATATCCATCAATTTTAAGCCATCACAAAATAATTTGTGTTGCTCAACAGATAGCCCTTTTGTAAAGCCATCAGCTAATTGATTTTCAGAGTCAATTTTTTCTGGTTTAATTAAACCATTTGACACTTTTTCCCTCAAAAAATGTAAATCAAGCTCAAAATGCTTGATTCTATCATGGAACACAGGATTGGCAGCTATAGCTATAGCTGCTTTACTATCACAATAAAGCTTCAAAGGTAAATTTACATTTACCTTTAACTCAGACAATAAATTCTTTAACCAAATCATTTCACAAGCTGCAGAACACATAGCTCGGTACTCAGCTTCGGCTGAGGACCTGGAAACAGTGTTCTGCTTCTTGCTCTTCCAAGAAACCAGAGACTGACCAAAATAGATACAAAATCCAGTTACAGATTTCCTTGTATCTAGACATTTAGCCCAGTCAGAGTCAACATACCCAGTCAGACTCAAACAGTCACCCTTACTAAACATAACACCTCTACCTGGAGATTGTTTAAGATATCTTAATAATCTTAAACCAATTTGAAGATGACCATAAGTGGGTTTGTGCATATATTGACTCAAGAATTGAACACTATAACTAATGTCAGGCCTTGTAAGAGACAAGTATATCAGTTTCCCTATTAACTTTTGATAACCAGTTACATTTTCAAGCAAAGTACTATTTTTACCAGTTTTAACATTAACTATGTAACTGTATTCAATTGGAGTATTTACAGGTTTACAACCTAAATACCCAAACTCATTTAACAACTCAAGACAGTACTTTCTCTGAGAAAGACATATACCAGCATTGGAATACAAAACTTCTATTCCCAGAAAATACTTCAAAATTCCCAAATCCTTAATGAGAAACTTTGAACTTAAACACTCTTTAATTTTCTTTACTTCAACCTCATTGTTCCCAGTTAGAACAATATCATCAACATAGACTAACAGTATAACAAACACATCTTTTTCAGACTTAATAAACAAAGAGTAGTCACAAATACTCCGAACAAACCCAAACTCAGTAAGAACATTAGTCAACTTTTCATTCCATTGTCTAGGGGCCTGTTTAAGCCCATAAAGAGATTTTACTAACTTACATACTTTTGTTTCATTTTTAGAAAAATAACCCTCAGGTAACTTCATATAAACATCTTCAGATATTGACCCATATAGAAAGGCATTATTTATATCTAGTTGGTATAGAGGCCAATTGTTATTAACAGCCAGATTTATTACAACTCTAACTGTTACCATTTTTACCACAGGTGAGAAAGTCTCTCCAAAATCTAGACCCTCTCTTTGATTATACCCTTTGGCAACTAACCTAGCTTTGAACCTCTCTACCTCACCACTAGCCTTATACTTAACCTTGTAAACCCATTTACAACCTATAGCCTTTCTATCTTTAGGTAAATCAGTAAGAACCCAAGTTTTATTCCTATTTAAAGCTTCCATTTCAGCATTCATGGCCTCAATCCATCTAGGATCCTTTGAGGCCTCAGAATAGCAACTTGGTTCTACTGTTTTATTTAAACTTGTTACAAAACTGTAATTTTCAAAAGACAATTTAGAATAGTTGACAACTTTTTCAACTCCATATTTAACTTTACCTTCTACCACAAAGTCATCAAACCTCCTAGGAAAAACTGACTCTCTAGAAGTCCTTCTAACACTAGTATTTCCTCCCTCAGGTGGAATGGTCTCAACATTTGATAAACCTTCATCATTGTCAACCCTATCAGTGGTCCTTCTACTGTTGTTTTCAGGACTATGATAAATATCACTTTCCCTATTGACATCAGGAGGACCAGCTGATTGCTGACTAGAAGATTCCTCATTAGACCTATTGACTCCCCCTTCATCATTGGGAGGTGTGGATCCCTCAACTATCTTAAAAGTTTTGGTTGTTTCACTTTCATACAAGTCAAAAAAATTTAAATGATTTAAATCTTTATTAAGAAAATCAGTGTTACTCAAGTTATCTTTAAATGGATAAATGTTTTCATAGAACCTTACATCCCTTGAGTATTCAATATCCCTTTTTTCCAAATTCCAAAGTTTATAACCCTTTTTAAAATTTGAATACCCAATCAAAACACATTTATCAGCCCTACTAGACAACTTATCAGACTCATTTAGATTAGTTACAAAACATAAACAACCAAAATTTTTTAGATAGTCAAGTATTGGGGGGAATCCATATACTACCTCATATGGACTTTTCCCTAGGAGAACAGAAGAAGGAATCCTGTTTATCAAATAAGTGGCAGTCAGAACACATTCAGACCAGAACTTAAGAGGTACCCCACTCTGAAACAAAAGTGCCCTAGCCATGTTCAAAAGGTGCCTGTGTTTTCTCTCCACAACTCCATTTTGTTGTGGAGTGTAAACACAGGAGGTTTGGTGCAATATACCTTTAGACATACAGAATGAATTCATTTGTTGATTTACAAATTCTGACCCATTGTCACTCCTAAATATTTTCACTCTTTTCTTAAACTGTGTTTTTAAAAGTTCATAAAAAACACAAACATTTTCAAAAACCTCTCCTTTACCTTTCATGAGATAACACCACACTGTTCTAGAGAAATCATCAACCACTGTTAAAAAATATTTGTAACCTTCTCTGCTTGTGACCCTATAAGGGCCCCAAACATCTAGATGAACTAAATCTCCTACACTTTCAGTTTTATGCTCACTTATTGGAAAAGGTAACCTGACTTGTTTAGATTTATGACATATCTCACAAGGTTGATTTTTAAAAGCACCAAACTTAAGTTTTCCTTTTAACACAGCTAACACTTGGTCAGAAGGGTGACCTAACCTACTATGCCATAAACTGGCATCATCAACACTACTAAAACAAACATTATTAGCACTCACATTAGCACCAACAAAATATAGACCATCACTTTGTCTACCAGTCACCAGGATTCTCTTGGACTTGGAATCCTGGATAAAACAACTATTCTCATCAAATAGAACAGACAACTGATTATCCCTAGCTAGCTTATGCACAGAAACCAGGTTAACACAATAATCAGGAACTAGAAAAACATCTTTTAAGACAACATGTTCAGCAAGTTTAACATCCCCAATTTTTGTAACTTTGGCACTAGTACCATTGGGGTGTTTGACCTGAACATTAAACTTAGACACATCAACACAATTGAACATCTCCTGTTCATCTTTTGCCATGTGTTGATTTGCACCAGAATCAGTAATCCAACAATTACTGATAAAGTTTTTTACAAAACTAGAACAACTAGAAAAGTTTTCTAACACCTTCCTTAAGTTTTGCAAAGTAGACATACTACAGAAACCATTTACCACATTACCTCCACTATTGGAAGTCTGTGGATCACCTGAGCCTTTCTCACTGATCAGATTCATGATCTTGGTAATCTGTTCAGCAGAAAAAGGCAAACCAGCAGTACCAGTAGAACTATTTGAAACATTTGACTTAGTACTACTGGAATTATTTGAAACCCCAGACCTTTGATTACCACCCTGATTATTACCCTGATTACCATTTCTTCTTTTTGTGTTTGGAGGATAACCAACCAGTTCATAACATCTATCTATTGTGTGTCCTAACATATTACAATGTGTACATTTCAAGTTAGGATTAGGACCCCTATTAGTTCTAGCCTTGTTATCAAATCTTTGATTTGTTTTTGACACAAAAGCTACATTCTGACCCTTTGAGGTTCCACTTGAACCTCTGTGAGACTCTTCTCTAGATATTATTGAAAAAGCCACTTTGATAGATGGTAAAGGTTCTCTAGTTAACAAATTTGTCCTAACTGGTTGGTACACATCATCCAAACCCATCAAGAATTGCATTAATTTTATCAAAGCACTAAAGTCATTGAAGTCTTTAGATGCCTTACAGGTACAAGGAGGTAACTGTAAGATGGCATCTAACTGCTTCCACATAGTGTTCAACTTATGATAGTACTCTGCTACAGTACTACCATTTTGTTTAACACTATTAATTTTTTGATAAAGATTGAATACCACAGAACCATCAACTTTATCATATGTATCTTTTAAATCTTCCCAAACATCTTTAGCAAACTTTGAAAACACTTGACCTAGATATAACTCTTCACTAACAGAATTTAACAACCAAGATAACACAACAGAGTTACACCTATCCCACTGTCTAGCCAACAAATCATCAGTTTCAGATTTAACACATGAACCATCTATAAAACCAAACTTATTCTTTGCTTCTAAAGCAAGTTTCATAGAGCTAGACCAAACATTGTAATTATCAGTTCCCTTTAGTTTTATACTAGTAATAGACAAACTGCTTGTATCACTAGGATGCAAGTATAGTGGGTCACTGATATCTAACTTACTAATCAGAGTACCACCTTGTCCAGCAGGATCAGAAGGACCAGTCACTTGAGGACCTTGTGGTCCTTCTGGCCCTTGTGGACCAACAACAGGACCAGTCATATTATCACACAATCAGAAAACAGATAACAACAACAAACACCAAACAGACAGATAATAGCACAAATAACCAACACCAGAAGATAGAAACAAACACCTAATAGGAACGAAACTGTGTCAGTGTTCAGATAGTGGGTTCATCACTCATAGGTGCCCACCCAGATCTTAACACAGGAGCTCCTTTATTAACTACTATATATATATATGTATATAGTATATAAGAACAAGAACAACAACACAGACCAAATAGCAAACAAGATCAATATAACCACAGTCAATCAAAGACACCAGTTATTGAGCCTACTCCGGTCCACCCTAACCCGGACAGTGCTCTCTAGACACAGAGACAAAGGATAGAAACTTACAGAGTACTCCAGCAGCAAGAAACAAGAAACTAAAAAGAACAGAAAGAACAACTTACTGGTTGCACAGCTTCCTATGCCAAGTAAGAAACCAATACCTCACAGGTGCCAACAGTTTGTTGACTCCAACCACAGATCCAACCAGATCCTTTCAATACAATAACAAACAAGGTGAGAAACCACCAGATCTGAGATCTATAACTCAAGATCTCAGATCTGACAAGACAGCAGCGGATAACAATACTATAAACCAGAATACAATCATAAAAGAGCCTTAAGCTCTGATACCATGTCAAAACTTAGGGTTTGATTCATGACAAACAGTGTAGAGCCAACATAAACTCTAGATCTCAAATAACAACAGAAGTAGGCGACAAAAACATGACAAAATCTTATTAACCCAAACCAAACTTTACCCCCCAAATACCCTGAGTCTCAACAATAGAAGAGACTCTAAAGAACTGATAATATGAACCAACTGATTGTTTAGATCAGGTGGTTCACTCAGTGAATCAATAGTACAATACTTACAGACCAAAGACAATAGATCGTACGCAGACGATCACACCAGGATTATCACAGGATGATAATCACTTGAACAGTCAGACCAGAAACCCTAATCTTCTGAAGATTATTCGAGAAGATGAAGGCACGAATACAGAGACGAATACAGAGAACGAGAGAGTAATAATACAGAATGAAACCCTAAAACATAACACTGGGGATAACAATCTATATATATAACTATAATAGCTGGGCCATGGGCCAACAGCAATAATAGCTTTCCTCAGCTCAGCCCAATAGATAATATTAGCCCAACATAAAACCTGAGAATGTCACAACACAACTCACCACAATATTAGAAGCAGCCCAATATTAGAAATAAGAATAATAATATGTGAAATGTTTAAATACTTGAATTATAAAGTATGTATAATTTTAACAGATGACCTACCATAAACACTCTTTAACAACTACCAAAAAAGGATTAATAATCCGAACACTCTCTCATTTACTCTCTCGAAACCAATATTTACTCTCATACCGAAGTCAGATCATAAAGAGAATTCTCTCTAATAAACTCAATCAGTCATTGCCATAGGAAATCATATGTAACAACAAATCCTATAAACAAAGTGTTTATAATAATGATTATTTTTTGTATTTCCACGTTATTCTAGTAAAGTATAAAAAAAAAGAATAATATTGTATAAACTAATATATAATAAGAATCCATTTGTAGCTCTATGATTCTAGCATCAATTTAATTAAAAAAATTTATGAATTCCCCACTACGCATCTAGGGTTCTCGGAAGAAGCAATTTGCTTTAGCAAAAAAATAATATATATTTATTAAAAATCCACTTCATGATAGTACTATTATAATTGCATATTATTGATGTTGCTTAATGGTGTATTCGGTGAGCATAGATTGATGACCCAAAACCGAACCTATAATTTCAGTTGTTAAGAATTAAAAATCGATATGTGGTTAAGCTCAATTCGATAAATATAGTTATAGGCTTGTTTTTTGATTAATCAATTATGATAATAAAAATATATTTTGTTGGTTATTTTAGTTAATATTTATTTTTTGCTCACCCTTTATTGTACCTTAGAGTGTTAATACATGCTCAATGACTACAATTATGTTTGACACATGTTCTTAAACCATTTCTAAATAATATTCGCTTCAATTCTAAATTTTTCTATAATTTGTCTCAAATTTTTCAATAATGATTACATAGTGGAATTCTTAAACGAATTTATGTAAGTAATCAACATGATGATTACCATATAGAGCCATAATTTACAATACACATGTTTTAAAACCATTTTTAAATAATGTTCACTTCAATTCTAAAATTTTCAATAATCATTGATTAAGGGTGGTGGGTGTGGCCATAGATGGTACCTTAACAACCTTTAATCTCGGGTTTTCCGCATCATATTTGTTAAACACTGCCATAAACTACTCTAAAACACATTAATAAGGTAGGGGTACTATCTTAAGGTACTCTAAATTATGGGTCCCATCATCTTACACACCCTACCCACTACCCTCTCTCTATATCTCTCACCTACACACACACACACATCATCATCAGGTTCTTCTCACCGAAATTGGTACCCAAAAAAAACTACCCGAAGGGCAATGGGTGATGTAGCCGATCGGTTATCCCATATATACCCGAGCCCCCACCTGAAACCACACCCATTACCTTAAGAACATATCAAATGTGTAACTCAACAAGTTCATACCATGTACATTAGTCAACTTGGTGTTGCTACCTAACTATTCGTACAATGTGCACACAACAGCCAAATCAATCCAAAACATATTGTGAGAATTGTTGTTCTCAGTGATATATTAGTGAGGATTATAGTAACTAATGGTAATCTTACACTTTATTGATTTCCATATATAGTTTTTGAAGATCATAGCTAGAGCTGACAATTTTTAACACAAACACGATAACATAACACGAACCTACACGACCTTCATTACTAGAAAATTGGTCATTTCCTATAAAAGTTTTCCTACGGAAAAAAATGCGTCACAAATTTTGACAAAGTTGCTACACATTTGTGACGACAAGAAAACTCTAATTTTTTAATACATTTGTTACACAATAGAAACAAATACTTTGGAAATTGCATAGGAAATGCTTTGAAAATTGCGTAGTAAATGGTTTCAGACAGGTTTTTCCAACATCAAGATCTCGTTAATTTGCTACGCATTTACAACAAAATCTTGATGCTGGAAAAAGAAAAACCCTCGTCGGAAACCATTTACTACACATTTACTATGCAATTTTCAACGCATTTCCTACGAATATATTGTGTAAGAAATTTGCGACGCATTTCCTACGCTATTTCCTATGCAATCTCCTAAGTATTTGTCCCTACTCTGTAGCAAATTTGTTAGAAAACAAAGAGTTTTTTTGTCGTCACAAATGCTTAGCAACTTTGTCAAAAATTGTGACGCATTTTTTTCCGTAAAAAAACTTTTGTAGCAAATAACAAATTTTCTAGTAGTGCTTAACAAGTTTTCTGTCTTAAACAGGTCAAGACAATATGACTTTTTAATTTTCGTTTCTTAACAGGTTAAAGACCTATTAACATGTAAAGCACCTATTAAAACATGTTAATAATTTTTATTTAAAAAAAAGCAGGATGTGGGGTTTGGATTATATTGGCATACGTGGATTTACATTTAAAAAACCCTAATTTTGAAATTGCATCTCACATTCTCCCTCTATTAGTTTCTCTTAGCCTACAAGTCAATCACATTCACGGCCCTCAATCAACAACAACCTCACGTTATCGTGTCTTATCGTGTTAACTTGTTATAAACATGTCTGTGTTTGCGTTTAAAAAAAATGACACGATAAGTTATCGTGTCATGTTTATGTCTAACCCCTCAGGTCATCTCAACTAGCATGTTATCCACAGCAAATGAATGCACATTGAGCTTAAACTTCAAATGGTCACATGTGCTAAACTAAACGACATATTAAACACATACTTATCCTTGAAATGAATAGTATTGGTGTCCTTTTATGAAAAACTCTATTTACTCACCATGACAACTTAAGCCTCCAGCTCGTGGTTCCTTTCCCTGAGTCGATGACAATAGTCAACCACAACACCAATTATACGCTTCATTTAGCTCAATCTCTAGTTAGCGACCCAATGACCAACTTTATCACCTACATGGTCAATTTCAATTTTAACCATACCCGACACATTTGTTTCAAAATATACCAAATGAGTTTGAGCACCTTTAGTATTGAAGAAACACTGGATTAACACTTATTTAAACGAGCACAACGAAGAGATATTTTATTGATACTTGACTGGACGATTACAAAGGACTCGAATATAAACGAATACAAATGTTTCGACTATAATCTTTCCTTCTAAGCTATTACAAAAATCCTCTAAGTAATTTGTGTGTGTAAACAAAATGATCCTCTCCCTTGGGGAAGAGGGGTATTTATAGGCTTGGAAGGTGTCATGTGATTGGCCCATTTGGGGATGACAGCTATCTCGCACGGGTCCCACATAGTTGACAACCCTTGGAGCTTGGCCGCTGTCCTTCTGTGATTGGCCACACGTATTTTGCAGTCGTCCTTTCTATCATTTTCTGTACCTCATACCTGTCAAGAGATCATGGAGCAGGTATTGGCAGCCTCTGATTGGCTGCACGTCATTTCCTTGTCGGGTCACAGCTGACACATACTAGGAAACGTGCGCAGACTTCCGGAAGCTTTGCTTAGCACTCCTGCTGACATGTATGCAGATGTGGGGCCGTGCGCACGCACGGATACATATCTCTTCAAGTATAACTCTTGTGTTTGATAACATGTATGAAAAGCCTAATCAATCAGTTAAAACTATTATTGATAGCTTTTTTTGGCCATCCTCATTTTTACCAAAACTATAAGTTTTGTAATTAAACTCGGGGTTCTTATTCTTATAATCAATTTTAATTTGATTACAACATAATTTCTCATAAAAATCCACTTTTTGGTCAATATTGGTCAATATCTTCATTCCACATATCTTAATTATTGATTAGGGTAGACCGGTGACACCCTTAAGGGTACGTTGTGATAGTATCAAAATCAGGAGCAATACCTATAAAGATAGAGTGAGAGGGGGAGAGTTGTGTTTGTGTGTGGAGAGAAAGAGAAAAAGTGTGTGTGTTTAGGGTAGTTTAGGTGGCTACATATAATTGGCTCTCATTAGGCTGGCTGGTGTGGATTAATGAGGGCGTGAAAGGATGTTAAGATGGTCAGAACCATTGTGATAACAGATAAAGGGGCGGATGTGTAGGCGCGAACGGGAAATGGAGGCTTTAGGCAATGTGGATGGTAGTGGTGTCACAAGAGTTAATCCACACCCTGCCGCCTTAAGGTAGTTTGGGGTAAGTTTAAGGTGGCCGAATCTCATTAGTTGAATCTTAGGGTAGTGAAAGAAACACCCCCTCCACCTTTAGGAATTTAGGATATATAATCAAAATCACATCTGGCCTGCATGTTCTATAACATCATATATTATTATTCTAAATGCTTGGTATCTTAAACATGATAGATACTTAGAAACCAAATGTTTGGGTTTATGAACTCCTATTTGTCAACTTATTTTATCATTAAATTAGTTGTTCTTCTTGAATCGAACACAATGAAAGAAAAATAGGAAATCATAGGAAGGTTTTAAACAAACTCAGATTAAACTCATTTCAACGGCACTGAAACCGTATCATCAAATCCTATGATCTTAGGTTTAGGTTTTCGTTTTTTTGGATTTTTGGCTTGTTATTTTTAGAACTTGTGTTATGTAATTGTGTCTTTTTCTTATGTTTGTGAGTGAATCCTCCGTATTTTAGAATGTGGTTATGAGAGGAGAACAAAGAAAATGTTGCTGTTAATCGGTATATTTGGTTTGGGTGAACATTGCTCCCCTGTTTTTTTAAAATATTTTTTAAAAGTAGTTATGAATAGAGGAGAAAGAAAAAGTTATGATAAAAATATAAAAATATCATTTAATCGAAAAGATGAGAGAAGATATAGTGATTTTTAGCGTTACATGTGGATGATAAATATTAATGATCAATTAATGCTATTAGTTTTTTTGTTTTTGAACGGCAAATTTCTACTCCTTGTGGGACTTGAACCCATGACCTCCCCTTAGGTGTTCCTAGAA
Organism: Ambrosia x helenae; assembly: GCA_030844895.1. Classification (NCBI taxonomy): domain Eukaryota; kingdom Viridiplantae; phylum Streptophyta; class Magnoliopsida; order Asterales; family Asteraceae; genus Ambrosia; species Ambrosia x helenae. The sequence continues at coordinate 33,315 of JAUTDX010007367.1, forward strand.
GCTTTGCTTCTACCATTGGGCCACCATCCCCAAATTAATGCTATTAGTTTGCATCTACTTTATTCGTTGATGGCAAAATTCCTTTTCTTTTTCTATTTTCTATTTTCTTTCTTTTGCATATTTACTATTTAGCATGTTTATTCCATGAATGAAAATTGAAATAAGCACCACTCTTTGTAGTCCAACAATTTTAATTTCTATTGGTGATTATTGTTTCTTGATTATGTCTCACAAACTTAACATCATAAGCTACGTCTTAAATTCATTTAAAGCCAATTGACGGAAAGAAAAAAAAAGTTCATCGAATTTATATATAGACCAGCCACAATACCATGTACTAAGAGGGTGTTTGGAATTGCGTTTTTAAATTTGATTTTTTGATTATTGTGTTTTGAAAATGCAGATAATCAGTTTTTAGAGTTTGGATTGCGTTCTGAAATGCAGATAATTAGTTTTTTAGGCTACCAAAACGCAATAATCTATAAGCAGCTCCACCCCTGTTGTTCCAAAACGCATAATCTGTTTTGAATAAGCAATCCCAAACACCCCCTAAACCTGATTCCACATATATACAAGCACCAGACTACTCTCGGGAACTCTCTCCAATTGTCCTTCTCACGTCCAAAAGTGGCTCTAAAGCACCCGAAAGGTACCCCCCCCCCACTCACAAATCATGTTCTTTGGCATTTCTGCACAATAACGCAACCTTACCCTTTCTACTACACAGTGTATCCTCTTACCTCCATATTAGGCCTTCTGTCCTAAAAAAAAATTGGGGTCATATTATCTAGACATCCCCTTCTAAAATCCTAGACACCCCCCCCCCCCCCCAATGGGCCATGGAAAAGTTGGCATGCATGTTTGAACCAGGAGGTTCAGACTGAAAGAGCTGATCCACGGCCCTTGTAAATGTGGCAGATGGGAAAATTTAATCCCTCCACGGCCCATGGTATTATTATTATTATTATTATTATTATTATTATTATTATTATTATTATTAATGAGAGCAAACCCTTCTATTTCGAGTTGGATAAAAAATAAACTGGCAAGTTGGTATCATTGTTTGCATCAACATTTTTTTAACATAATAAATTCCAAATAATATCATTTTTCCTATCTCCAACTCATCCCAAACACCCATATATATTCATTTTCACCTCTCTAACTCATCTTAAACACCCACACCTCTTTTTCACAACCCCCACTTACTACCAATTTTTAACAGAGATGGAGGAGTAGGCTAACAGAGACCGATAGGAGGCAATTTTTAACAGTTTGATGGTCCTTGGAAGGCTTTCAAATGCCAGTACTGAATGGAACGTGATGTCACTAGCGAGATGAACAGGCAATGGAGTGGAATACGTTGTACGAAGATCGTTTACAAAAGGCGCTTAGAAGAAAAGACTATATTGACTTGTTATAGCTTATCGTATGTTACTGTTTTATCATGTATAACGGATTATTATGTGGAAAAAATTGTTTTATATGCTAACACTTCTATTTCGAGTTGGATAAAAATCAAACTGACAAGTTGGTGTCATTGTTTGCATCAATGCTCAGAAACATTCTAATTCTGCTTCTGTAATGATCAGAAACATTCCAAATAACTCCTTATGCCTCTTTTCCTAAAGCTTCCAAGAGACAAGAATACAATGTTCATGTATCACAGGAAATGACCAATCTTAGGCAAGCATTAGCTGAGAACCTATATTAATTTGTTATAGCTTATCGTATGCAACCGTTTTATCATGTATACCGAATTATTGAGTGAAAATTTTTTTCTATACGCTAATTACATTTATAATAAGAAATGGAAAAAAAATTATTTATAAAAAACACAAACATCATGCTTAAAATATATAAAACACACTTATAAAATATATAAAAAAAACTGAATTTCATGGGATCGTGGAGACCCCATGGGCCGTAAAAAGTTATCATATGGGCCATGAAGACCTCCATGGCCCGTGAAGGAGGGTTCAACCACGGACCATTATGCCTTCCACGATCCGAGGATATTAAGTCTCAATTGTCTCAGTCTTGGAGCAGGGGTATGAACGTCGAATTCCCAACAACATCTGAGTCTTGTGTTTGTTAGTTGAAGAATACTAGTCAAAACAAGGGTTACTACCTGTGTTTAACGTCCGTAAATGTTGCCAAAAATTCAGTCTAGTAAAGTGTAACCGTGGTCAATAACCATGGGTGCTAGAAACCCTAATTCGAATCTATTGTATTACTTAACCTTGAAAGTCCTATTTTTCTTATGGAAAAATACACTTGTTTTAATTTTTACTTCAACATCTAACCATCTTTTACTAAGCCTGATATAATCACTTAATACATTTTATTTATTTTTTATATTTTTTTTGAACAACCAAACGGAACCTTTTATTCATACGCCAAAAATCACCATAAAAACGCGCAAAGCCCATTTAGCGAGCAGGCTACCTGGGCATATTACATCGGTCTACAGAGTCAAACAAAGAAAACTAAATACAGGAAAATGATAAACGGAACAGATAACACCTAGGCCGCCACCCAAATTTTTTCTTTTGCTTGTATCATCCGTTGTAGAAGATTGAGAACTCCCACCATTTCTCCTTTTCCAAGTTCGGCATTTTTCCTCTTTTTAACATCCACCAATAAGTCTCCACCTTGACGTCTTCGAGTAGTTTTGGTATCGCAATACTTACGTTTTTAAACACCTTTTCGTTTCTACTAATCCAAAGCTTCCACATACCACATAAAACAACCGCAGAGATCACTTTCCTTTCTTTTGCTGTTCTATTTATTTTACTGCAGGTTTCCATCAACTGTTGAGTGGAGGAGAAATCTGTCACTTCAGCGATCTTAAGCCAGTTTCGGATGTTCCACATAAAGCACGCGCCCACACACAGGTAACTAGAATATGATCAGCCGATTCAGGTTCCAAACCACATCTGCAGCAGAGTCCATCTCCGAAAGTAATCCCCCTTAATGCCAAAGCATCCGCAGTAGCGACTTTCTTTTCGAGGCCCGCCACACGAAACAATTAACCTTCGGTGTAGCGATATATGATTATGTAAAAACCATCCGTTTGTTTAAAATTCTTATTGGTTTGATAATATTACAATGTTAGGCAATCAACAATAAAAAGTTTAGAATTTGATTTTATAAGCTTTATTAACAACAAATATCGTGTTATATGGTAGAGGCCTAGAGGGTGTGGTGCTAGAAGGTATCATAAGACCATCCAATCACATGCCCTAACACACTTAAGTGAGAGGGTGTAATGCTTGAAGGTATCCTAACTCCTAAGGTACACTAAACGATGTTTCCTATCATTTTACACACACTACTCACTACCCTCTCTGTATATCTACCTACAAACACATACACACCCCCATCGGTTACCATCCATGGAAATGGTACCCTATGGGGAGAGGGCGGTGTGCATATTTAAGTATGCCTACCCAAAACGAGTACCCCAGCCCACACCACCCTTAAAATACAATTTAAAATTTAAACTATTATAATTTTTAGAGTTATATTACCTCTAGAACATTGCTCATGAGGGTGACGATGAAAAGGACAACTAAAGACGTCGTTCGGGAACTGTTTGAAGCCTCTGCCATTAGCCAATCACATGTTTTTCACTTTTGTGTTTTCTTTCTCTATTGTCCTTTCACTTTCTTTATCGCTGATATGCTCAATCTCTACAATTACTAAAAAGTTGATTTCCCTTGCGCTCGGTCAATGATATAGTGATGGATGTTAAACAATCAATATAGTAAAAAAATTACTTGAATTCTAAACAAACATATGCATTCGAGTTTAATATTTTTTATGGTGTTAATTGTCGCACTTGAAGTTAATAATTAGTTTTTATAGAAGTTAACATGTTGAACTCTTTAGTAAAATTCAAATCGTGTAAAGTATAAAGTAAATGATTTTTGTAAAAATAAATCAAGCATTCTTGCAAAACCAAACAAGTTTTAGAACAGGTTCTTTAAGAAGGATTACTCACATTGGCATCTCTTTTAACGTTTTTATAAGTAAACAAATGTAATTGTTGAAAATTTGATCATCAAATTATTTGGAAACTAAGACAAAACATATCCACAAGAATAAAAATAGCTACGTATATAGTTTCAAAACTAAATAGTGGATATACATGAGAATGGGATGTGGACCCTTTACCCATGTCAACTTGATCCCTTTTCTGATGGAACATATTAAGTGACGAGTGGAGACCACGAATAGACAATACATGGATATGGATATGTATGCACACACTCATACAAACATATATAAATATATCGATTTAGCTTTCCGTACAAAGACCTTATTCGTGAGAAGTGTGAAAAATATTAAGAATTGACATGTAAGCATTATGTTTTGAATTTAGTCATGATGTTTTGGCTACAAAACACCAAACAAACAATCTAAAACACAATCTAATATAATATAGCAGCCATGAAATTTAATACACAACTAAAACGCATGAATAACTTTTATTGACATATTGTTTTAAGCTTTAACCCTATAATATATTGCTTTGTGTTTTTAATTGTTATGTTTGGTGTTTTTCTAGCCAAATCATCATGACTAAGTTAAAAAGTGATGTCTAGATATTAATTGTTAATTCTTTTCATATTTCTCACAAAATATGACAATTGTACATTAACTTCACCTTGTATATATAATATTAAACTAGGGACATTGTAGATAGTCGTTTGATCGGCTTTGATAAAAATTTGAGTCCAACTGGTATGTTTTTTTTTTAAATAAACTAAATCACCCAATTTTACGATTTAGCTTAACGGATTAGTATTTTAAACTTATATGCGTTAGGGATGATCTCGGGACGGTATCGGTACCAACCGATACCGAAAATACCGATCCCGAAAAACTCCCAAAACCCAATACCGATACCAATACCGAAAACACACGGTATCGGTACGGTACCGGTATGGTATCAGTATTTTACCTTAAAATACCGATACCATACCGATCCCGTACCAATACCAAAACCGAAAACCTCTAAATGTGAGTACCGATACCGATACCGAACACCCTCGGTTCGGTACGGGATCGGTACGGTATCGGTTCGGGATCGGTATCGGTTCGGTATTCGGTGGTGTATGCTCATCCCTAATATGGGTTATTTCTTTCTACATATGACTTTGTATTAAATTTTAAAGTGTAAAGTACACAAATGGTCCACGTGGTTTACTAAAATTTTGGATTTAGTCTCTAACTTTCCAAAAGTATACAAATGGTTCTTGTGCTCTGCACTTTGTAACGCAACTAGTCCCCAAATTTGACAAAAGTACATCGAAGGTCAATGTGGTTTACATTTTTTAACGCATTTAGCCCACCCCGCCCCTGCCTCACACCACCACAAGCCATTCACTCTTTGTCGCTGAACACAAGCTCGATAAGTCTCTCTTCTCATTCACTCTCACCGACCAGAAGCTCTCTCCTTCAAATTTGCAAGTCATGCGTTGTTATATTCCATACACATAACTTACACTTCTATAGCCAAACGTTTTTTTTAAGATATTAACAAATTAGTTTTTTTTTTTTAAATTAACTTCGTTCAAACACAAGAGGACCTCAAAGGGAAGGACCTCTAAAAAAACCAATTACAACATATACATAGGGTATTTACCCCAATCTTTCCAATCAATCCTATAACATTATACTTGAGAGAATTAAAAGCCATAGACTTAGTCAAAGCCACCACCACCATAACCTTCGGCTCAATGTTTTGAAACACCATCTTATTCCGTTCTTTCTAAATTGCCCATATCGTGATCAAGAAAATACCACGCAGAATCTTGTTCCTCATCTTCGGCCCTCCTGGCTGGATCGGCCACTGCAAAACATCAACAAGAGAAACAAAACTGGCCCAATCCACTTTACACCAAGCCCAGATTCTGGCCCAAACCTCATAGGCAAAGTAACAAGAAAAAAATAAGTGGCTAACTTCCTCTTCTTCAGAATTGCACATCGGACACATGGAACTCGGCAAACCAACATTTCTTTTTATCAGTTCCACACGGGTGGGAACTCTACCCTTATTAATTCTCCAGCCCAAAACATTGATCTTGATCGGCACCCAATTGACCCATTTAAACTTCTGAGTAGGTAAGCTATACTTATTCTTTGTCAAAGACACCTTAACTTCTGCAACAGAGAACTTCTTACCTGTTTTTTGTCCCAACTCCAACTGTCACTGCCCTCTTTTAATTGGATCGCTGCAAGCATGTACTCCACATCTTGAATCTCTGAGATGCCAGCAACCGAGTTCCCCCCCCCCCCCACATTCCAATTAACCGAAGTTCGATTCTGATTCCCATCATACCAGACCTTCTACTAACAACACACTCCTTATCTTTATCTTTAGAAAACAAAATCGGCCACCTAATGCACAATGGAGTGTCACCATACCACACATCTTTCCAGAAGCTAATCCTATCCCCATTCCCGAGCGAACAAGAAATAAGACTGCTAATAGGCTGGCCGTTAATAAGCGTCTTCTCCATAAGATTCACAATCGCTTTCCAAGCCCCGGCAAAGCTTTTCTAACTGGAAGAAATAACCACTTGCCACGCCCACCATGAATACTAGTAACCACCTTTCTCCAAAGACTATTTAGATTAGTCTTAAATCTCCATGCCCATTTAACTAGTAAGGCCAAATTGACGTCGGACAATTTTGAAATCCCCAACCCACCATATTTCTTAGGACGGGTCACCACATCCCAAGAAACCCAATGAATCCCTTTGGAATCTTTGCCCCCTAACCACAAGAATTTTTTCATCTTTCTCTCAATCGCTTCAAACACCTCTTTTGGGGCTTTAAACAAGGAAAAATAATAAACTGGCAGACTAGCTAGCACCGACTTCACCAACGTAAGACGACCACCTATGGAAAGAAGCTTAGCTTTCCATGATTGTAATCTGTTATTGACCGTATCTAACACAGCCTCCCAATGAACCGATCGGTTCATGTTCGCCCCAATCTTTATGCCAAGATATTGGAAAGGAAACTCTCCAACCTTGCAACCCAACATTACTGCCATATTATCAATCTCCACAGAAGAAACCCCCAACCGAATATGAAAGACTTTTGTAAATTGATTTGCAGCCCCGAAACCCAATGGAAGATGCGCAAAAGCCTGTTTGTCTTAACAATGTTACTGTGAGACCACGAACCCGGTAACAACGCATCGTCAGCGTAAAACATATGCGATATACTAGGGCCCTCCCGGGGATTTTAATCCCCTCAATATCCCCAAACTGCAAGCTCTCGATATCATCTTAGCCAACGCCTCCATAACAATCAAAAATAGGAACGGAGATAGCGGGTCACCTTGTCTGAGCCCTTTTTGACATTTAAATTCAAATGTAGGAGACCCATTAACAAGAACCGCCGACCTAGCACATTGAACAATACCTCTAATCCACAAACACCATCTATCCGGGAACCCCATCTGGACCATAATGGATATAAGAAAATCCCAGTTTACATTGTCATACGCCTTTTGGAAATCAATCTTCAACAAAAACGCCTTTTTATCAACCTTCTTTAACCAACCGATTAATTCGTTGAGAACGAGCGGACCGTCTAGAATATACCTTTCCTTAAGGAAAGCGGGCTGCGAATCGGATATAACATCCCCCATAACCACTTTGATTCTCAAGGCAATCACCTTATTTATCACACCCACCAGATTGATAGGCCGATAATCCTTCAAACCCAAAGGATTTTTATTCTTTGCGATCAGGGTAATGTGAGAAAGACTACTCTCTTTGCCAATAAAGCCCGTGTCATAAAATTCATCAAATAACCGAACAAAATCTTCTTCCAACAGAGACCAAAAGTGTTTAATAAAATGAAAATTAAACCCATCTGGCCCGGGCGCCTTGTCGGACCCACAGTCGTACACGGCTGACATGATTTCTTCTTTTGAAAACCGAGCAATTAAACCCTGTATCTTTTCAGTAGGGACCTTATTCATATCACTGCAAAGAAAAACCGGTCTTTTAGACATTTTCTCACTAAACATATCCCTATAGAACCGAAGGACTTCTCTTTTTACAAGAGCCGGTTTGTTAATCCACTCCCCGTTCACCATAACCCCCGGAATATCATTTGCCGCCTTCCTTCCCTTTATGCAACGATGGAAGTAAGCTGAATTTTCATCCCCCAACGAGTTCCATTTAACCCGAGCTTTCTGTTTGAGATCCTTGTTCTTTAAATACATCAATCTGTCGACCTCTTTTTTGCTTTCCTCCCAAACCCAAACCTCATCTTCTTCTAGTTCCCGATTTTCCATAATCTCTTCGAGTCTAGCTAAATCATTTTTAAGATTATTCATATCAATCTCTTCCTTACGAGACATCTCTTTCCACCAACCCTTAAGAGCCACCTTAACAGCCCGAAATTTCTTCATCAGAACTATTTCAGCGGCGTCTACAGAATTGACAGTAGATAGCGCTTCCCGAACAACATCATCACACCCTTCCCAGTCTAGCCAGGCGTTAAACCACCTGAACGGTCTAGCCCCAAACTTCGAATCTTTAGTAGTTAACAGAATAGGAGAATGATCAGATAATTCCTTGGGTAAAGCCCGCAAGCAAGCCCCATGAAATCTACTGAAAAACTCCTGACAAACCAACATGCGATCAATCTTACTCATTTTAGCCGTCTTGCTAATACCTGTCAAGTACGTAAATCTACAACCCTGCATTTTGAATTCATGAAGACAGGCATCTTCGATAAAACTATTGAAATCCCGAGCCGCCCTGTTGTTAAACTTAGAATTTTTTCTTTCACAATCCCATCTAACCGAGTTAAAATCTCCCATAAGGATCCATAAACCCGACAAACCCTGTAATAAACCCAAAAGGCGCTCCCACAAATTTCTTTTCTCCCCCACTTTTTGAGGAGCATACACATTAACTACGTTCAACAGCGACCCGTCTTCGACCAGATTGCCAGTCGTAATAACGAAACCATCGTCCGAAATAGAATTTAACTTATTAAATTTTCTCATGTTCCAAATACTTATCAACCCACCAGACCTCCTCTAGATCCCACTAAATCAGAATCAAAGTTACAAAACCCCAAATCGAAGCCAAATTGAAATTCTCAGGGTCAGAGATTAACGTCTCTTGAAGCCCCAAAAAATCCACTTTGAACTGAGACACCAACCCTTTTGCCCAGGGGACTTTCCCTACAACCCCTAATCCTCTCACATTTAACGACATGAAGTTCATCGATTACCTGATTGTAAACCTTGACCTCCGATGGGACCCGTGATCAGATGTTCGAAACCCTGTAGCTCCACGCCCAAGCGACTACCGAACTCCATGGTTTCAACCCTTTCATTAATCGGCGCCACCCCTTCTGATCTCGAAGAAAAAACCCTCAACTCCATTATCAGCCATAGGATCTTGAGCATTCTCTGTGACAGAAGTCTCCTGGTCCTCGAATAAAACTCCAAAGGAGTTTGAAACTTGTACATAATCAACCCCTCTAGTCTTGAGCACATTCTGGTCAAGGCCCAATAAAGGGTCCAAATTAAAAAGGGTCCTCCTTTGATGGTCCATCAGTTTTGGGCTCCTTGGTGGGCCGGTCATTACTACTAGAGTAATGTCCACCTGAGTTTTGGCCCAATTCAAATTCCTTCTTTTTATCTTTTTTCCTTTTAAGAATTTTTCATGGGCCCACAGTTCCTTCCAATTTGCAGTTAAGATTCTCCACATTATTTCTTTCCATAACTTCCCCCGTCAAATCAGCTTCCCCTAATCTTGGAGAGTTAATGCAATCATCAACCGTTTCCTTTTTTTCCTCCATTTCCAAATTTACACACTTCGCCGGAGTCAACTCCGGCTCCTTCATCGGAACTGCCTCTTGAACATCATCGGTATCATCCACATAGTCTGTAATCCAATCCTTATCTTCTTCGTCAATCCAAATCTTAATTATTTTACCTCGCCATTTCAAAAAGAGTTCCTCTTTAATCTTGGCTCCATGTCCCACCAAGACACCAATGTAATGGAAAGAAGTGTCTATCTCCACTATATCCATCGGAGGTTTTTTAACCACCGTGCCAAAGAAAGCACCAAGGTGATCAAAAACCTTGTCGTCAAGCAAACTCAGAGGGACGCCTACCACCTTTAACCATGCGATTCTTTCAAACGGTACCTCTTGTCCTTCCCAAATCGCCGCAGAATTAAACAAATCTGTTCTGCCCTTCAACTCTCCCAATGCCATCATTGCATGTTCCTTGGTTTTGAACGTAACCAGTAACCAAAAACCTCCCAAACAGCGAATTTCTCCTTCTCCCAATTTCATGTCCTTCAACAAACTCCTAACTTTCTGAAGAACATCTAAAGAGCATACCTTGAGCACACACTGACCTACCATGAATATTCTCGAAAGCACACAACGAGTCCTCTATTTCAATAGTCTTCCCTTTAGCAGCCCCAGAGAACGCATCTTTGAAGGACATAGCATTAAACTGACCCGGATTCTGTGTTGCCTGCCTTGTATTCCCTTCCTCCATGTTGGACTTTTTGAACGTTTTCTCATTCTTGGAGGTAAAGAAAGCTCTCCGATCATTCACCTCGCCTTCTTCCAAAACGAATGGAAGATAAAACTTTTACCATCTCACGTCGGTCTTTAACATCTAACAGAGAGACGAAAGCAAATCTTCTTCCGGCCTTATCCCTTTTCTTGGCTATATAAATGTCGAAGATTTCCCCAAAATTCCTTACTTCTCGAGCCAAATCTGCCCCACTACAGTTGTCTGGAAGATTCGCGACGAAAAACTTTGTGGTTCTTGCCAAAATCTCCACCGGAATAGTGTTCCGGCGAGAGCCCATTGAGAGAGAAAAGTTGGATATCATATTTGCTATATATATCTTTTAAATATTGTTAGCAGATTATTAACATTTAATAATAATATTTAGTTATTAAAAACCACATAACTAATCACAGGGAGGTTTGATGAGAGAATTGAATCAACTACTCTGTACGATTGATTCTTTGCCTTTAACCTAGTGTGATTGATTTAGCATCTTCTGGATGCTCTGCATGAAAAAATGTCTTCAAGTATTGATTACTTCTCTTAACAAATTAGTTCATTTGTTTTTTATGTACATGGACATTTGTATGTAAGAGGTAAAGTTTTTTTTTTATAAATATGAACCGTTTTAAAAGAAACTAGTGGGTTTACCCGCGCGTTGCAGTGGGATCCACAAATAGGTTGCAATACAACATTATGATACTTAGGTTTTTTGCCACAAGTTACGCAAAAAGAATAGAAATGTGCACATTATGTTTTAACAAGTCTTCGTAGAAAGAAAAGAAAAGAAATGTGCACCGCCACTTACAACTGATTGCAGTTGCCACAAAAACCATGTACTCATTATTGAACAAATCTTAATACACCAAAAGTATGTTACTGTAACAGACTAATATGAACATAAACATCACTCTTGTGTAAGTTATACGGTCATTGTATATCTACATAACTGTACTATTGAAGACACATTGCTAAATGATAAAATTCATTTACATGATAAAAGCATGTAGTAATAATATGATATTGTATAAACTATCATATGATGGTCATTGTCCATTTAGAAATTAAAAATTGTGATTTGTAAGTTTGTAATAGACTTGCCAAACTTGACCCAGCAGCTAAAAAATTGTCCAGTGTAGCTAGTGAGTCGAACCATCCCGTCCACTTTGCCGCTGGGTAGACGCATATATATGAAAAATGTTTATAATATAAGTATTATTATGAAAAGTTTTAAAATTCATACAAGTTTAGCTGAGATAAGATTATTCATATAAAAGTTAATTATTTTCTAGAGACATTTAGGGAATAAAAGTGGTAAAATTTAGAAAATTGTAAAGAAACCTTTGGTATGCCATCATAACTTTGAACAATTTGGACATAGTTGCTCATACCTCATCCTTTAAAGTGTAGTACAGATTATAGATTATATATATTATGTAATTAAAACTAAATAATGTCATCGAAAATTTCAATGAATACAAATAATAGCAATAATTTAAATATGTAAGAAAACATATATTTTTAAAACCAACAAAGTATGTAAGTAAATGCATTGTTTATGTGAAAGATGTTCAATTTTTTCATACACCATATATATTAATTCCACTTTAAAAACATTTTTCTTAAAACATGATGTGTGGTCATATGGCACAAGTCTGTCTATACTACAACCGAAAACTATCTTTCTAAATAAACATGAAATTGTGGTGGATATCATCGCGGTGGTGAAATTGTGTAGTTTTTTGTGGTACAAACATAGACATAAGGATATTATAGATATAGACTAATGGTCATTGAAGGTTATGATAAAAGAATATGTACAAGTATGTTTTGCATGAAAGGTAGAAAGAAAAAAACTACATGACATATGTGTTTTAAGTATGAGACTTTTCCTATGCCATCTTAAAATTCATGTAAAATGATATGTGAAGAGTGAAGGCAATAAATGTACAAGTAACAATGCATGAAGGGGTAATATGGGAAATATTTATATGACATTATAGGTTTAAAGCATGTGACTTTTCAAATGTCATCTTAACTTTGATAATTTAGATGTTTTGGCGAAAATTGGTATTGGTTCGGTACAGTATGGTGCCGAGCTCATCCCTAGCCCTAAGGAATTATAAAAACTACTATTTTTTCTAAATGACAAGTAACTTTATAGCAATAAACGTAGCAAAGATATAGTATTAGATGACATACCGTAACAGCTAATAGATGATTCGTGAAACTCTCAACATTAAATGATTATTTAGATGCTTGGATTATGGATCAAAAAAAATTTATTTGTGTCCAATAAGTCAAGTTTTTAAATTTTATAGAGAATGCACAATGATTTTCTAAGGTTTTAAATTTTTACAGAGAGGGCACAGTAAGTTCTTCGGTTTCATATTTTTAAATATATATAAAAATTTAGGCCCCAGGAAAATCAGGCCTCGGCCGGGGGTGCGGCTCGCCCACCCGTTGGGCTGGCCCTGATGATCAGTTACTAAGAGAGTATTGTGTGGTTTAGGCAGGACGCGTTTACTCTGGATGTGTTTGAAGTGCCTCAAGGTTCTGGATCAGGCTTTGTTTGGGATGATAAAGGCCATGTTGTCACAAATTATCATGTTATCAAAGGGGCATCTGATCTTAGGTTGGTTGCGTTTCGTATTATCCTCATTTATTTCAATAAAACGAGTTTTGCCTTCTACGGTTGAGCTGATATATGTTTGTTCAGGGTAACACTTGCTGACCAGACTACTTATGATGCAAAAGTTGTTGGGTTTGATCAAGATAAAGACGTTGCAGTGTTGCGTATTGAGGCGCCAAAAGACAAATTGAGACCCATACCAGTTGGCGTGTCGGCTGACTTGCTTGTTGGTCAGAAAGTGTTTGCTATTGGAAATCCAGTGAGTGTAGTAGATATGCTTATTCATTGCATATACGCTTTTATGTTGTACATTATTGGCATGTCATTGATGAATTAATATGACGCGGTTGGTTTCCCTTGTGCAGTTTGGGCTTGATCACAAACTTACTACTGGTGTTATCAGGTATCAAACTGGTGCCACAAACTCGCCTTTACACATCAAACTCTTGGTGTCGACTGTAGATTAATAGAGAATATGCATAGATTTAAAGGGGAATGTGATCCTTAAAAACTGTCTGTTTTCATTTTTTTGCAGTGAGCTAAGGAGAGAAATAAGCTCTGCAGCAACGGGGCGTCCAATCCAAGATGTCATCCAGACAGATGCTGCAATGAACCCTGGTAATAATGGCGGCCCACTTCTTGATAGCTCGGGAAACCTTATTGGTATAAATACAGCCATTTACTCCCCATCTGGTGCATCCTCCGGTGTTGGTTTTTCCATTCCAGTCGATACAGTGAGTTGTACCACCATGCCTTTACAAGGTGTCAATTTGGGTTGCCAAATGTCTATAACTGATTCTATAATCATAGTTTTTACATTAGTTATTTGGAATTTTATTATTATTGTTTTTTAATTTTTGAAAAGGGGACAACAAGTATCAAATTGCAACTACGAGACGATAGAGACATTTTCTTTCATTTTTTTCCAGGTTAGTGGAAAAAATAAAAACCTAATTTGGTTTTGTTATGTACAAGATTGTCATTTTGTTATGAGTACAAGTTTTATTGCTACATATACAACTTCTTCATGTAGGTACATCTTTGGGTGGAACCGTGTGAAAGCCAATCACGAGGTACTAAACTATCTTATAGTGGTGACAGTTTCTACCCTTTACTTATGAATTGATTGATTCAGGTTATGTTTAACATATAACGGGTCAAATAATTGAAACTTATAAAAAGTCGTTCACAAGTGTACTTTAAATGCACATGAACCTTTCAAATTGCTCTATTCTAAAGGTTAGATTATTATCGAATTACTATAGTTTTGAATTCATGCTCAACACTAATAATTCATAAAACTCTTTCAGTGTTACGGTTAACTTGGGCAACTACACACCTAAAATAACCGCTTTTGCTAGAATAACATTGTTTGTTATATGCTTATATTTGTTGTGATTAGGTCAATGCTGTTATGATATCTGAATCCTGAATTGCATTAAGGGCTTCTCTTTGAAGTGATTTTACTGAAGGGGTTAAGGAGGTATTGGTGGACAAGGAACATGGTTGTTATTCCCTGTAAAAATAAACTTTTAAAAATCTGATTTGGAATTCACAGAGTATAATAATGCTATTGGTTTTAAATTATAAAGCAAACTGCACCTGCTTAGCTTGTGATGTAAAAGGCAAGTACTTGTTTGACTATCTAAAGTTTCACTATTTTTTTGGCAAACCGGAACCGACAATATTCAATTTGGTTATACACCCTGTAGTTTGAAAATGGTTCTTGGTTCAGGATATTGCAAAAAGGTTGGCTCTTTGTTTGGTCTATATCCTGGTCTGTTCATTTAGTTGGTTTTGTTTTTTAAAGTTGGAAGAATGTTGTTTTGTATCTAGAAAGTTTTAATTCAAGCCTGACATTAGATCTTCTACCTTAGGAAGCTTTAATTCAATATTTGCAATCTAATCTGACCCAAATGTACTAAAATTAGTCACATTGATTAAGAGAGTTAAGCGAATTCATGCATCTCTTAATGTTTGCTTGAATTTAACCTGCAGATTCTACATTTGCCATATATGCACCAAAGGTGGCGTAGAAATACCTTGCTAATGTTCTCATGATTGGCCCTCATCAAATAAAACAAGTTAAATAGTCAAAGTACTTTTATCTTATTTTTTTTAACATAAATGTTTTCACATTTTTTATTGTGGTCTGATTTATTTGCTTAAAGTTCCGAATGATCACTAATAAAAAGCCTTATTGAATGCTAAAACTTAGTTTCTTGGTAAATATAAAGTTTGAAAGATTCCTGAGTCGGTTAACAAGTGAAAGCCGGTTTGGGGTTATATAACACTTTTTTTTAATGGTCAGTAATAGGTCATATTGCAAGTCAACTTGTAGGTGACATTCCGTGGGTCAAACCGCCATATGGAGTTTTGGTCAGTTGTAATGGGTCAGATTGTATATTGAGTGCAACTACCATCCTATACAACAACTTTTTTAAAATTGCATATGGTAGCGTTAGATTAGAGGTTACGTACCCGCTGCATCGCGCGGGCCAACCCACTAGTGTAAAATGATATGTGAAGAGTGAAGGCAATAAATGTACAAGTAACAATGCATGAAGGGGTAATATGAGAAATATTTATATGACATTATAGGTTTAAAGCATGTGACTTTTCAAATGTCATCTTAACTTTGATAATTTAGATATATTTGTCCATATCTCCCCCTTTATAATGTAGTATAGATTAAATTTTTTTTTTGAACGGCTAATTTCACTTCACACCCTTTTTACACCCTTTTTTGCTCACCCTTGGAGTTGAACTCCCAACCTCACCCAAGAGAGGATTTCCTCTCTACCACTAGGCTATAACCTAAGTGGCGATTAAATTATTTAAGTTTGTTCTTTTTGGTTTTGGTAATAACTTATTAGGGGTTTTTTTTAATAATGGACATCTCCGTACAAACACACACACTATATGGGATTGTTCAAATTCTTAATCGTATAATACATTTGTCAGGGGCGGACTTACCGTATTGTGAGGGGTAGCGCAACTTCTCCGGCGCACTGGAACATATATACTCTATTTTACGTTTTTTCTATTACGTAACCTCTAAACTTTTATTTTTGTTACCCTCAAAATATGTTGCCCATCAAAACTTTGAAACTTAAACGCTCAAACTTCCGGCAGTGGCGGATCTAGAAACATTTTTCAGTAGTAACGTTTTTCATTTTTTCATTTTAGTAGCAACGTTTTTCAAATTTCGTAAAAAAAAACCAAATTTTCCACTACGCGCGCGAAGTTGAGCCGCAACGTCCGCAACCCCTGCTCTTGAACTGGATCCGCCCCTAACTTCCGGTGGATTGAAACCGTCGCAAGACTTGCAGCGGCTTAGCTAAAGAAATGAAGAAGATGACCCTTTTATTTATTTTGAAGGGAAGCATCGGGAAATACAGAAAAAGAACTGACAAGTTTGAAATTGGAATTGACAAAAAGTGACATTAAAAATATCAACTATAGTACTCAATTTATTTACTCAAGTTTTCCTCTTTTATTTATTTTGAAGGGAAGCAATGAAGCATCGGTGAATGTGATACATAAGACGGTTATGTAACTGTCACATCCCCACCCTTCTCTCTTACTATCTTGGTTACCTTTAATGCATTATTATGTGCAATTACATTAGCGCTACTCGCGGTCCTCAACATAATGTCCGTTCTATATACACACACATAGAGAGAGGGAGAGAGAGATAGAGAGAGAGTGTTATGAGTGACAGTTTTTCTCTCATAAGTACTTAATGATAGTTAACACTTAAAAACTGTAGAAAACAATCTTGACCCTTAATCACGTGACTTTAATGGTTAAGATTAATTGAGTGACAGTTTTTCTCTCATAAGTACTTAATGTTTCTTAATCTATGTGATCAATATTCTAGCACAATAAGACTATACGGTAAACCTACAAGAAAACCAGCTCTAAAACTCAATATGGTACTCTAGCGGAGTGTGCTCATTCGCTTCCCCATGCTATAACGATGATCAATCCTTTCGGCAACCATTAAAGTTCGTAACCAAACATTTAACATAACATTTGACAAGTTCAAGATCTCTCTCAAAATTGCATAGCAGTATGCCTGTAAGGATATAAGTGAAGAGACAAGTTTAACAGAACTTGTAAAACTCATTTGCTTGAATATAAATATAAATATTAGTTATAGAGATTAATCAAGCTAAAACATGCAATGTTCAATGTACATTTAATGCAAAAAAGGTATAATTAAAAAAGAATTTAATAATATATTTACAGATCCGGAAGATATTATTCTCATACCAAGATCATAACGGTGATAAATAACTAACATTGATAACATAAAACCATATTAAATATGTTTAGCAGTTATGTACATGTACTTGATATGAGGGATGACCAAGTGTTTACTTTGTAATTTTTTCGTTTATCGTTGTATAATTCCAACCATACTCATATTTTAGGTGCCATGTATGAAAAGTATAATCGATTCACATTTTTTTTTACAACGGACACACAACATTTCTGCCTGATTCCCAACGGGAGCACTTCTACAAATTTGGCTCCTATTGAGAGCCAAAGCCCGCCCATGTCCGGACCGGGGAAAACTCGACCCCCCACCCGCCCAAAGGCATGACAATGGGAAGCTGGTAAAACCCAAGTGGTATCAGGAGTCGAACTCAATTTCCCATGACCATTGAGCCATAAGCCCATGGATAATCGATTCACCACACATCTTCAACAAGCGAATTTCGAAAAAAAAAAATAATAATGAATCCGTCATCGCTCGTTATATCTAGTTTAAAAAATTACCAATCTTTGTGCTTAGAGGGTGTTTGGGATTGAGTTTGGAAATGCAAAAGTGTTTTTGGTCAGAAGTGCTTATTGGTTTATGACTTTTTGAAAATGAGTTTAAAAAAAAATGTTTGGATTGGCTTTTTGGATGAGAAACGTCAAAAAGTCAATAGATTGTTTTTTTAAGTGTTTCCCTTAACTTATTGTGAATATTGGTTGTATGGGTGGTAGATTTGTAATTTTTTTTCCAAAAGCCAGGATTTCTAACTTCTCAAAAACATATTTTCCACCCTTAAAAGCCAAAAGCCAAAACAGATAGTGCTTTTGGGTTACACAAACAACTTATTGACTTATTGGCTTCTTGGAAAAGCCAATAAGTCAATAAGTTGATTTGAAACTCAATCCCAAACACCCTCTTAAAACTATTTGCTAGGTACGTAGATTGTTAATCGTATTAAAAGTATCTATAAAATAATATACTTATATTTTATTCGAAATCTCCATATCATATTGGTGTAATTAGTGTCCTACATATCATATTAGTTTAATTGGTGTCCTAGATTGTGATATTTGGGTTATCGTAAACAAGTGTTTGGTTCATTGTATGTTGTCTCTACAAACACATGTTTTCTGGTACGTAGCCGACACCAAACATTTGGTAGTTTCTTCCTTACTTCATGGAGTTATGAAAAACCATGTGTATGCATGCATGAGATTCAACATTGGAAGTTATTTGTTTATTTATTTTTGGTAAATTTAGGTAAAACCTAATAGATATATTTGTTTTGTTTTATACATTTTTGAAACACAAAGTTTTTTATACAATTATTGGGTTTTTATAATTACTGTAAAAATAGAGGATTAAAATTTAATAGCTGGATTGTAATTTCAAAAACAAAAGTAATTTTATTTCGGAATGTGTTCAATACAAAACTAACTTCAAGTAAATAATCGTGAGAACTGCATAATCAATTATACTTTACATTGATCGTTTAGAATATTTTAGGATTTCATTCATTATTTTAGAATTGAGATTATTACTTTTGATCTGGATAATGGGTAAGCGAGCAACAAGCTGCGCCGCGATCCCTTATTGAATCGCAAAGCCTATTCAATTAAGTTTTATGGTTTACAGTTCTTAATTAAACGTGACGACGGTTATCATTTTTGGCGACCCTAAAATCATAAACTTAACATTTTCCTACATGGGCCGCGTAACCCAAAGCATGATGTGTTTGAAGGTGGGCTCACAGCCCACTTTGCATTCTTTTCATCTATTTAGATTTTAACCCATGTCTCACTAGTATCACAATAACAATAACAAAAGTAATTAATCTCAATTCTATACGGTATATTAGCAATGAAAAGCTAAAATCTATTGATGTAAATAATGTTAAATTAATTACCATATGAACTACAATACGAAATTGGTCCTACATGAATCAATTGACCAAAGACAAATGAGATAGAAAACATCTCTACTTGAAAAAAAAAGGCATAACTTGCTTCCCTTATTGCTTTTGTAGTTATGTATAATTCAATCTTACCCTGGTGGTAAGTGGTGTATATCATTCTCACAAAGTAGAGAGTTTATATCCTTTAGAGTGACGTGTGGTATATTTAATATCCATGAGGTAGATGTGGAATATTAAAGATTCGAGTTATTGAGTTGTAATCTAGATAATGGTGTACACTATAAAAATATATCACTTAAGTTTGTGGACAACTAAAAGATCAAGAGGGAGGTTCGATTGATCTCAAGTGGAGGTTTTGGAGGAAACTACAAGTGCAACGACCAAAAGTGTTACATCAACTTGTTAAAATTTAAAAG
Organism: Ambrosia x helenae; assembly: GCA_030844895.1. NCBI lineage: Eukaryota > Viridiplantae > Streptophyta > Magnoliopsida > Asterales > Asteraceae > Ambrosia > Ambrosia x helenae. Next base: position 53,130 of record JAUTDX010007367.1, read on the forward strand.
AATATATCAATCTTAATATTAAAATTATAAAGTTTACATTTAAATGTTTATAACATTTATATACAAAATACTTGAATATTTTGCATAAGGGTGTGACAGGTCTGGGCTGAAGATGTTCGGGTATTAAAGATTGTTCGGGTCCAGTAATGAAGGTGTTCGAGTTCAGTCCAGCTTTTGTAGTAAAGACTTCTAGCCCAATGTAACAAGTGATCAAGCCCAAGTGTCCAAGCCCAGAGTTCGTAGGTTAAGAGTGTGGCTTGGAACCCATCCTACGTGGCGATCCGGAGTTAAGAGATTAAGGGCCAGGATTCAACTAAAGTGTGTTTCTTCTATTGCATCCAACGGATGGTGTAGGTTCGGTTGTGTTTCTTACCGAACCTACCTGATGCCTATATAAAGACTTGTTTACACCAGTTTACGAGTTTAGCTTCTTGAGTCTTTGTTAGTCTTTCTTCTCAGTCGAAATCTAGGGTTTGTAAGGAGATATACCAGATTCATCTCGAATCTGGTAATACTTGTTATTTTCCAGTTACAAATTAGATGTGTTAGATTGAGTTGTAAACATTGTGATTCAAGAGTCTGTTTAGAAGTTCAGATAGTTTGTTCTAGAGTTGTAACTTTGTTTCTTGATTTTGTTCTTTAATAAAGTTTGTATTTCTGGTATCATGTATTTTGACATGGTATCAGAGCTCTAGGTCTAGATTGAGGTCTGATACTGATCGATCGAGTCTGTTCTTGGTCGTTGTAGATCTTCTGGGTTTTATTCCGCTGTGATATTGGGGCTTTGATCTGTGGAGCCGGTTGTTGCTTGGATCTGGTTCTTGGGGAGTGCAAATCATCTTTGCTCTCTGGTGATCAACCCTCGAAGGTTGACACTACGAGTTTTGGAAACCCTAACTTGGGTCAGATTGGTGAGATCGTTCCATTCTTTATTTTGGTTTTTAATAGAGTTGTCTAAGGAGTCTTATGCTCAGGGCTGAGTACCTGATTTAGCTTTAGGGTTGGTTCTAGGTCTAGGAAGGCTCCCTCGTGAGGACCTGGGTCGGTACCCTTGAGGAACCGGCTATCTGGATCACCAGCGAGGCTTCGCCGTTGTTGTGTTTCTATTCTTGTTTGTTTTTCTGATTTTTGAGTGCTTGACTATCTGTGATTTGTTTTCTGTGCTTGTTTGTTTTGTGATTGTTGTGTTGTTCTGTGGTTCGTGTTACTTCCTGTTATTTTTTGGTGTATTGAAATAAAAGTCACAGTGTAGTATGGGTGACCAGGATGCACCAGTAGGGGGACCCAATCAAGGGGGTCCTAACCTATTAGGGAATGGGGGTAATGGTGAACCTGGGGCTAATGAAACTTTGATCAGTAAGTTAGATGTAAGTAACCCACTGTACTTACATGCATCTGATTCTAGTAATCTAACTATCACATCAATAAAATTAAATTAAAAGGTTCAGAAAATTACTCAGTATGGGCTAATAGTCTAACTTTGGCATTACAAGTTAAAAACAAATGGGGTTTTATTGATAAAACATGTGTTAAATCTGAAACTGACCCTGTATTAGCTAGACAGTGGGATAGGTGTAACTCTATTGTCTTAACATGGATTCTTAACTCTATTAGTGAAGACTTGTATATGGGACATGTTTTCTCTAAACTTGCTTGTGATGTTTGGGATGAATTAAAAGAAACTTATGATAAAATAGATGGTTCTGTGGTGTTTGATTTGTACCAAAAGATAAATTCATTTACTCAAAGTGGTATGTCTGTGTCTGAGTATTATCATAAGCTGAACATTATGTGGAAACAGTTAGATCAGATTTTACAGTTACCTGCTTGTACTTGTAATGCTGCTAGGGAGTTTAATAACTTTAGTAGTATGATCAAATTAATGCAGTTCCTTATGGGTTTAGACAGTGTGTATCAAAGTGTAAGAACTAGTCTGTTAATAAAAGATACTCTACCTAGTGTAAAAGAAGCTTTTGCTATTGTTTCTAGGGAAGAATCCCATAGAAACTCTAGCACTGGGGGTAAAAAGAGTCAACCTATGGGGTTTGTGTCAAAAACAACTCAGTCTGTTGATTTTTCTAAAAGGGTAACTAAAAATTACAATCCTTCACTTAAGTGCACACATTGTAATAAGATTGGACATTCAATTGACAAATGTTTTGAGTTAATTGGATACCCACCTTGGGCTAAACCTAGGGGAACTCAGGGAAAAAAGGTTACTGTTAATAATGCTTGTCTGGAAAAAACTGATGTTCCTATAACAACTTTGACTAGTGATCAATTGTCTAAACTGTTGAGTTTAATTTCAGATAAGACTATTGATCCTCCTCAAAGTCATAATGTGTCAGGTAGTTTATTCTCTCCATTTTGTGCTAATGTATGTGCTAAACCTATATTTTGTTTTAATGTGGGAGGGAATAAACTTAAAATAGGTTGGATAATAGACTCAGGGGCAAATCAACACATGGTCACAAGTGAACATGATTTAACTGATTACATAGATGTTTCTGATCTTAACATACAAGTTAAACACCCTAATGGAACAAATGCTTTGGTTACTAAAATTGGAAATTTAAAAATAAATGACAAAGTAACCTTGTATGATGTGTTTGTTGTTCCTGACTATTGTGTGAATCTAATATCTGTTCATAAGTTGGTTAAGGACAATCATCTGTTTGTTGGTTTTGATGAAAATAACTGTTACATTCAGGATTTGTCAACCAGGAAAGTCCTGGTGACTGGTAACCAACTTGAAGGACTCTATTTTTGTGGAGGGTCTTTTGTTAGCAATAAGGTAGGTGTTACAAATAAGGAATTTGAATTGTGGCATGGTAGATTAGGACATCCTTCTGACATTGTCATTAAGAAGCTAGAGGATGTTATAGGTGTTAAAATGGTTCAAAATGACAACTTACCTTGTGATGTGTGTCACAAGGCTAAGCAGCATAGAGAACCATTTCCTTTGAGTGACCATAAGACCACTGCCCTGGGTGAACTTGTTCACCTGGATGTGTGGGGGCCTTATAGGGTTGCTAGTAAGGAGGGGTTTAAATACTTCCTTACTATTGTAGATGACTATTCCAGGGCTGTGTGGGTATGTTTGATGAAAACTAAAAGTGAAGTTTTTGAACATGTTCAAGACTTTGTTAATATTTTAAAAACACAGTTTCATAAAGGTGTCAAATGTGTTAGAAGTGACAATGGGTCTGAGTTTGTGAATAATCAAATGACTGAATATTTTAAGTCTTTGGGTATTATTCATCAAACATCATGTGCATATACACCACAGCAGAATGGGATAGTGGAAAGAAAGCATAGGCACTTGCTTAATGTGACTAGATCATTATTATTTCAGAGTAACTTACCTGTTAGGTTCTGGAGTGAATGTGTGTTAACTGCTTCTTATTTGATTAATAGGACACCCTCATCAGTGCTTAATGGAAGAACACCCTATGAACTTATCTATGGTTTTAAACCCTTCCTAGGTCATCTTAAGTTGTTTGGATGTTTATGTTTTGTTACTATACTTAATGAGTCTGATAAACTAAATAAAAGGGCAGAAAAATGTGTTTTTATAGGTTATTCTAATGAAAAGAAAGGCTATAAGGTCTATAGTTTGGAAACAAAAACCATCTCTTATTCTAGAGATGTGAAATTTTATGAAACAATTTTTCCCTTTAAAGATAAAGATGTTTATACAAAATTTTGTGATACTCAATTTCCAAACATAGACTCATTAAACTTTTTTGATCTGTATGAAAATGACACATCCAAACAACCTGAACTGCCCAATGATGAGGGAAGGGAATTAGGTAAGGAAGAGGTAGAGACACATGGGTCTCAGCAGTCACCTTCTAAGCATCAGAACTTGGATGAACATTCTGGTTCTCAGTTCCTTGATGAAAATAGAAGTGTAGACAGGGCTGGGCATGTGACACCTAGTGATGATAATCCAAGTGGATCTGAGGGCAATGACCATAACACTCAGACCATTAGAAGAAGTACTAGGAGTTCTGTTCTTCCTAGAAGACTTGATGATTTTATAGTAGAGGGAAAAGTTAAATTTGGGGTTGAAAAGGTTGTTAACTACTCCAATTTAACTTGTGAACATAGAGCCTTTGCTAGTATGTTAAATAAGAGTCTAGAACCTAGAAGTTACAATGAAGCTTCTAAAGATCCAAATTGGATAACTGCTATGAATGATGAAATAGAAGCCCTTAACAGAAACAATACCTGGACTTTAGTTGATCTACCTAAGGGTAGAAGTGTAGTAGGTTGTAAATGGATTTACAAAATTAAGTATAAGTCTAGTGGTGAGATTGATAGATTCAAAGCAAGACTTGTGGCTAAGGGGTATAGCCAAAAACAAGGGTTAGACTTTGATGAAACTTTCTCCCCTGTTGTGAAGTTTGTTACTGTTAAGTGTGTGATGTCTATAGCAGTTCAAAATAGTTGGAAATTATTTCAGCTTGATGTAAATAATGCATTTCTGTATGGTGATTTACATGAGGATGTGTACATGTCCTTACCAGAAGGATATTTTTCTGAAAATGAAACAAAAGTATGTAAATTGAATAAATCATTGTATGGTCTCAAACAAGCTCCTAGAATGTGGAATGAGAAGCTTGTGAGTGTTCTGTGTGCTTCTGGATTTGTCCAGAGTAAATGTGATTATTCATTGTTTGTTAAGGTGTCTGGTGAAGTAATTGTTTTCTTACTTGTATATGTTGATGATATAGTCCTGACTGGTAATAGTATCAATGAACTGAATAATGTTAAGAAAAATTTAAAGGATAGTTTTCTTATTAAAGATCTAGGAGAACTTAAATATTTTTTGGGAATAGAAGTTATTGTACAAGATGAAAACTTGTGTCTTTCCCAAAGAAAGTATTGCCTAGACTTATTGACTGAGTATGGCATGACAGCATGCAAACCAGTCAATAGTCCCTTAGAGCCTAATCATACCTTAACTGCACTATGTAATGACCACCCAGAGGTGTTGTCCAACATCACTGGGTATCAACAATTGGTAGGAAAACTGATATATCTGTCTCATACAAGACCTGATATATCATATGCTGTACACTATTTGAGTCAGTACATGCATAAGCCTACTGAAGGTCATTTAAGAATTGCAATGAGATTGTTAAGGTATTTGAAGAGAGCTCCAGGAAAGGGAATTTGGTTTAGGAAAAGTTCATCCTTTGATCTTATAGCCTATTCAGATTCTGATTGGGCTAAGTGCATTGATACCAGAAAATCTGTGACTGGTTTTTGCATTTTCCTTGGAAAATCTCTTTGTTAGTTGCATTTTTAGGCATATTTTATACTCTTTTTAGTAGCTAGTTTTAACGTTTTTATGCATTTAGGTTGTACATATTGCATCAATTTCGTTAAATGCATGTTTCGGTGGAATGGAATCTACTTTGGCCTGTTTTGGTTGATTTTGTAGGTGTGAAGAATTGACAAGAGCAATGACGAGGCGAGTTCGCGACTTACTTGGACGTGGCGTTTTTTGAAAATAAGTTTAGTTGGCAAGTGGAATGGACATAACTAGAGGGGCTGAATTGAAAATATGATTTAAAAGAATTTTAACTAATTTTGAGCTTTTGATGGAAGAGATTTTGGAAGGCAACAGATATGGAAATCATTATTATGATAGAGTTTATTATGGAATATTATAATTCAACATAATATATATATCTCGAAGGTTGCTGGACAGGATCGAAAAAAGGAGGGGAGGCAAGAAGCAAAGAGGAATTTGGCATCTTTATTCTTCAGGCATTGAAAACAATTAGTATTTTTTTTCATTCTATTTTCGTAAGGTTTAATTTTCATGTTTAGTATTATATTTATTTTGATTGAACTAGCCGCCATGTCCGGCTAGAACCTTTTAATTCCGGCACTTTGGTATGTTTTCTTAATTATGATTCGTAGACTTATGTGAAACTCTTATGAGATCCGATTTTTTTAATGGTTTGTTTGGTTGATTCTTGATTTTATACCTTTAGGTAAAACATTAGTTGGTTGATAAAATTGGCCACTTTGTTAATCACTCTAATAGTGTTCATCAATTTATAACACTTTAACCGGTTTTATATATTTGATAAAAAGGAACAAATAACGGTTTAGGTTTGTCTATGAATTTAAATTCGTTATAGAATTAAACAATATAATTAAGCACTCCGAACGGCGTGAGTGTTTGGTTATAATCGATACTTCTATCATTGCAACCCGCACGCTAAGATCCGAACGGCGTGAGCTTGGAGTAGCGGGTTGGCTCTAATCAACGAACGGCGTTTGGTTAGACATTAGATAGAGTGGATGTCCGAACGGCGTGACGTCTAGTATTGATACAAACCGTTTAATTAAAGGATCATTGCACCATAATTGTTAATGATCATAAGTCCGGGTCAAGTTAAGAAACTGCCTTAGTGTTGGAATTAGCTTTAACATCTGAATTTATTTCACAAATTTAATTAACGTTTTTTTTAGTCACTTGTCTTTTTAATTTTAGTTTTATTTTCATTAATTTAAACTATACCAACCCCCCCCCCCCCTTTTTTTTTATAGTCGTATTTGTGCGAAAATCGTTTTTGGTTTAATCAATTGATCTGTATCCCTGAGGACACGAACCTTACTTTCACTTTTACTAGTAGGTTTATTATTTATTTATTTGCTGGATTCGACACCCAACAAATTGGCGCCGTTGCCGGGGATACGGCAATTCTAATTGTTTTATGCCAAGATCTTCTCGTACAGGTACACCACTTGAAGTTGATCCGGAAATAGAGAAAACTGCAAGGAGATTAAGGAAGCAAGCAAAACAACGAAAGAAGTTAGCAAGCTCCTCAACCTCTATCACTTCACCTCCGATCACTAACATTTGGCAAGACGTACTCTTGTCAAGTGAATCTGAACCTGAAACCGAATCACTCTCACTTCCACAAACACTCATTACTCCACCACACTCACCCACCAATACCCATCAAGAACCAAACCCACCCGAACCAACTATGGCAGCTGAACAAACCCTTAGACAGTGGGCGAATCGTGATGTCCCACAACAACCACTCTGCATCAACTACCCTGCAATGGAAAACTTCGAACTGAAATCCGGGTTGATCCATCTGTTACCCGTTTTCCGAGGTTTAGAGAATGAGGATCCACATAAGTTCCTCAAGGAGTTTCATGTTGTGTGTTCAGGTATGAAGCCACACACCATTACTGATGACCAAATCAAACTAAGGGCATTCCCCTTCTCTCTTCAAGATTCAGCAAAGGAATGGTTATATTACTTGCCACCGGGGTCGGTCACCACTTGGAATGAACTTGCAACACTGTTCCTTGACAAATACTTCCCGGAAGTCAAAGCTTCAATACTCCGCAAAGAGATCATCGGGATCAAGCAGATCAAAAGAGAAGCATTGCACACCTATTGGGACAGGTTCAAGAAGCTTTGTGCTCGATGCCCACAACATGGCATATCTGAGCATCAACTCCTTCAGTACTTCTGTGAAGGATTGGCACCGATGGAGAGGCGTTTGATAAATGCCTCTAGTGGAGGAGCTCTCCTTGATAAAACTCCTACTCAAATTAGAGCTCTAATCACATCAATTGCTGAAGACTCAAAGCATTCAGCACATGAGGAAGAATGGTATGTTGATCCGCCAAGGGGTGTCAAAGAAGTGAATACTCCTCCTCTTGAAAGCCAAATCGCTGAGTTGACAAAAGCCGTGATGCTACTTACCAAAGAGAAAGGTGTTGAACAAAAACCAAAAGCTTGTGGGATATGCCTACAACATGGACACCCCACGGATATGTGTCCTACATTGCAAGAGGATGTTGAAGATGCAAATGCAATTGGTTACTCGGGACAGAATTTGAGACAATATGAACAACCACGAGGCAACCAAAATTGGGGACATCCTTCCAATATGGGTTATCAACAGAGGCCGCCACCATTTCAACAACGCCAGTCCTCTCAAGGCAATCAACAACATCAAAACTATCAGTCTAGGCAACAACCACCCGCACAACAACAAGCGGGAAGCTCAGGGCCGTCTTTAGAAGACATTGTGAAGAGTTTAGCCACGAGTACTCACTCATTCCAACAGGAGACTAGGTCCAGCATCAAGAATTTGGAGCAACAAATGGCACAACTCGCTAGCTCGGTCAGCAAGATAGAATCTCAAGGCAAGTTGCCCCCACAAACCGAAGCAAATCCCAAACACAATGCTTGTGCCATCACCTTGAGAAGTGGAAAGAGTTATGATGCTCCTGAATTGCAAGAGGAAGAGGAAGAAATTGTTGTTGAGAAAAAGGGCAATGATAAGCATGAGACGCCCAAATCTGATGAAGTGAAGGCAAAGTTCACAACTCCTCCTCCATTCCCTTCTAGACTGCGAAGCACACAAAAGCAAAGGGAAGAGCAAGAGATCATGGAGACCTTTCGGAAGGTAGAGGTAAACATTCCTTTACTTGATGCTATTAAACAGGTTCCACGATATGCAAAGTTCCTAAAAGAGCTTTGCACATCGAAGAAGAAGCTGAAAGGTAATGAAACTGTTAAGGTTGGTGAAAATATTTCAGCGGTTTTACAAAAAAGATTACCACAAAAGTGCAAGGACCCTGGTGTTTTCACGGTTCCTTGCAAATTGGGGAATCTAACCATACCACGAGCCATGCTCGACCTTGGAGCCTCTATTAACGTCCTACCAAATTCTATTTTCAAAACACTAAATGTAGGACCGTTAAAAAGGACCGGGGTAGTAATTCAGTTGGCCGACCGATCTTTAGTATACCCAAAAGGTGTATTAGAGGATGTTTTGGTTCAAGTGAATGAATTGGTATTTCCTGCTGATTTTTATGTGTTGGATATGGAGGATGATGACACTCCAAGTTCAAGTTCCATTTTGTTAGGGAGACCATTTTTGAAAACTGCTAAAACAAAAATTGATGTTTATAGTGGTACCCTATCAATGGAATTTGATGGGGAAGTTATCAATTTTAATATCTATGATGCTATGCGTTACCCAAGTGATGTTTCATCTTTGAATTGGTTAGATGTTATTGAACCCTTATCTGATGATTGTTTTGAGTTATCTAACCATGATGTTTTAGCATTAGTCTTAAACAGAAGCATCGATGAGGTTGCAGCAAAAGAACTTACTGAAAAGTTCAAGCTTGGGGAGGATCTGATGGAACTTGTGACTTTTATGGATGCACAGAGGAAAACAAGGTATGAAGCTCCAAAAATACAACTACCAATTACTAACCAAAAGCTTCTTCCATCTATTGTGCAGGCACCGGACTTGGAGTTGAAAGCCCTCCCCGAACACTTAAAGTATGCATACCTTGGGGAGAAGGAAACTTTGCCGGTGATTATATCCAACAAGTTGTCAAAGGAGCAAGAAAGTGAGTTGGTTGAGACTTTGAAGCACTATAAGGAAGCAATAGGATGGACTATAGCCGACATCAAAGGCTTGAGTCCAACACTTTGTATGCATAAGATCCTTATGGAGGAAGATTACAAGCCAACAAGGGAAGCACAGAGAAGGCTAAATCCTCCTATGATGGAGGTTGTGAAAAAGGAGATTCTCAAGCTGTTGAATGCAGGTATGATCTACCCAATATCTGATAGCAAGTGGGTGAGCCCCGTACAGGTAGTGCCAAAGAAATCAGGTATTACTGTAACTGAAAATGAACAAGGTGAGTTGGTCCCCACCCGTGTGCAAAACGGGTGGAGAGTGTGCATAGATTATAGAAGGCTCAATGCCTCGACCCGCAAGGACCATTTCCCGCTACCATTCATTGACCAAATGTTAGAGAGGTTAGCGGGAAAGACCCATTACTGTTGTTTGGACGGGTACTCAGGTTTTCACCAAATACCCGTCGCACCAGAAGACCAAGAGAAAACCACGTTTACGTGCCCCTTTGGAACATTTGCATATAGGCGCATGCCTTTTGGGCTTTGCAATGCCCCTGCCACATTCCAAAGGTGCATGGTAAGCATTTTTTCAGAATATGTTGAAGAGATCATTGAAGTTTTCATGGACGATTTTACGGTTTATGGAAACTCTTTCAAAGAATGTTTAACAAATTTGACAAAAATTTTGAAAAGATGCATTGAGACCAACCTTGTTTTGAATTATGAAAAATGTCATTTTATGGTTGATCAAGGTCTCATTCTGGGGCATGTTGTTTCTGCAAAAGGTTTGGAAGTTGACAAGGCAAAGATAGACATTATCAAATCTTTACCCTATCCTAACTCTGTCCGCGAGGTGCGTTCTTTTCTTGGTCATGCAGGTTTTTACCGAAGGTTTATCAAAGATTTTTCAAAGATAGCAAGACCAATGTGTGAGCTTTTACAAAAAGACGTTGAGTTCAACTTCTCCGAAGCATGCAAGAAAGCCTTTGACACCTTGAAAGAATTGCTAGTTACCGCTCCCATAATCCAACCGCCTGATTGGGATTTACCGTTTGAGATCATGTGCGATGCAAGCAACCATGCAGTAGGAGCGGTGTTGGGTCAAAGGAAGGATCGAGTACCACATGTGATCTACTATGCTTCGAGGACATTGGACCATGCTCAAAGCAATTACTCGACTACAGAAAAGGAGCTCTTAGCTATTGTTTTTGCTTTAGAAAAATTTAGACAATACTTATTAGGTACTAAAGTAATTGTTTATTCTGATCATGCAGCTTTGAGATATCTCATGACAAAGAAGGATGCAAAACCGAGACTGATTCGGTGGGTGCTTTTACTCCAAGAATTCGATTTGGAGATTAGAGATAAAAGTGGGAAGCATAACTTGGTAGCGGATCATTTGAGTAGGATCATCAACAATGAGGACCCGATGCCTTTGAACGATTCATTTCCGGATGAACAGTTATTCGCTACTGAAGTGACGACTCCTTGGTATGCGGACATCGTCAATTACTTGGTGACGCACACTCTTCCTTTCGATCTTTCACGTGCTCAGAAGGATAAAATTAAGAAGGAAGCAAGGCGATATGTTTGGGATGATCCATACCTTTGGAAAATCTGTGCTGATCAAGTCATAAGAAGGTGTGTCGACAAAAGTGAGGTACCTTCAATTTTAGATTTTTGCCATTCACAAGCTTGTGGAGGACATTTTGGTCCAAAACGAACAGCACACAAGGTACTTGAATCCGGTTTCTTTTGGCCAACGATATTTCTTGACTCATACATGTTTTGTAAGTCTTGTGAAAGATGCCAGAAAACCGGTAACTTGAGGTCTAAGGATCAAATGCCCCTCCAACCCATTTTAGTGTGTGAAATTTTTGACGTATGGGGCATTGATTTTATGGGTCCGTTCCCAATGTCGTTTGGCAACGTTTATATTCTTTTGGCCGTGGACTATGTCTCCAAATGGGTGGAGGCAAAAGCCACGAGAACTAACGATGCTAAAGTTGTTTCAGATTTTGTGAAGGCTAATATTTTTAGCAGGTTTGGTACACCAAGAGCATTCATAAGCGACAGAGGATCACATTTCTGCAATAGAACCATTGAAGCACTTTTCAAGAAATATGGTGTTGCGCATCGAGTTTCGACAGCATACCATCCACAGACGAATGGTCAAGCAGAGATATCAAATAGAGAAATCAAGTCGATCCTCGAAAAGACGGTTAACCCAAACCGTAAGGACTGGAGCTTACGCTTGGACGACGCACTGTGGGCATATCGCACGGCCTACAAAACACCTATAGGTATGTCGCCGTTTCGCCTGGTCTTTGGAAAAGCTTGTCATCTCCCTGTTGAACTGGAGCACAAGGCTTATTGGGCCGTGAAGCAGTTCAACTTGAAGATTGACGAAGCGGGAATTTATCGTAAGCTACAAATTCAAGAGTTAGAAGAAATTCGTAACGATGCTTACGAAAATTCCCGAATTTATAAAGAAAAGACTAAAGCTTTCCATGATAAGGTAAACACACGGAAAACTTTTAGTGTGGGCCAGAAGGTATTGTTGTTCTCCTCTAAACTTAAACTATTTCCTGGCAAATTACGGTCACGATGGGTCGGACCGTTTGTGGTTACTAATGTTTATCCTCATGGTGCAGTAGAAATAACAAGTGAACAAACAGGGAAAACGTTTAAGGTGAACGGGCATCGTTTGAAAGTGTTTTATGAAACATTCCAACACGAAGAAGAGTGTGCAATGGAGTTGGAATGCGTGCATTACCAAGATTAAACTCGGTCTAAGTCTAGCCTAAAGACATGAAAGAAAGGCGCTGCACGGGAGGCAACCCGTGGTTCCGTAGTTAGCTATTTTTATTTATATTGCAATTTAAAAAAAAAAAAAAAAAAAAAAAACAAAAAAAATAATAAATAAATAAAAAAATAAAATAAAAATTGACCCGGGCGTGTCAGGAATTCACCCGGCCGGGTTGAAGAACTTTATTTTGGCCGAAATTTAGCCCGGGCGGGTCACGAAGAGACCCGGGCGGGTCATGAAGAGACCCGGGCGGGTTAAAGTTTCTTAGAAAAATAAAGAAAATCCTGAAAATTAGCCCGGGCGGGTCACGAAGAGACCCGGGCGGGTTAAAATTTCTTAGAAATTTTTTTTTGTAAATGCTGAAACTTGACACGGGCGGGTCACGAAAAGACCCGGCCGGGTTGAAGATGCCCTCTAAATGCCGAAATCAGACCCGGGCGGGTCAAAATCCTTACACGGCCGGGTAATTTTTGAAAAAAGATAAGAAAAAAAAAAAAAAAAAAAAAAAAACTTTAACAGTTATCTTCTTCTTCATTGTTAACCTTCTTCTTCTCAAACAAGAAGAAAACCCTAGAAGAACAATACCCTCATCACCACCTGACCTCCATCACCATCACCACCACCACCACCACCACTTCACCACCACTCGCCAAACACCCTCCGCCGCCGCCCTCTCCGTCAGCCCACCCCCGTCCGCCGAACACCATCTGACAGCCCTAACCGCCCTGTCAACCCTCCTGCAACCATCACCTAACCACCCACACCCACGTCACACCATCACCCTCCTTCCAACCACCACACCACTCGCCGCTCCTCTGCACCACCACAACACCCACCCGCCGCCCCTCAACACCACCACATCGCTGCGACCACCACCTGACCGCCCGCCGCTGCAGAGGCACACCAACCGCCGCCGCCCTGTCTGTCAGCCCCACCACACCAACCACCGCTGCTGCTCGTCTCAGCCATCTGCCGCCGTACCCATCTTCTTCAGCCTAAGGTATGTCCTATCTCTTTCTCCTCGTTCTTTGTCTCCGACCACCTTCAACCCACTTCCGTACACCACCTATTCACCTCTGTCACCACCCGAAACCGCCGCCACTAACCCATCGTACCCCCCCCCCCCCAACCTCCGTTCACAGCCACCACAATACCACAACCCTTCCAGTTGTTTCCCGATTTCAACGCCCCGTGCTTGCTGTCAATTTATTGCCATGAGTTTTATTCTTTGTAACAGCTCTCTATTTTTTTCTTTGTGATTGATAATAGAATATAGTCATCCAAATTGATTTACTGTATTAATTTTGACTTGGTATGATAAGTTTGAATTAGTCATGAAAAGCACCTAATATGGTTATTACCTTGTTCTAATGAGTACTGATAACATGCACTTCTATAGTCCTTTGAGGTATGTGCGCTATTTACCTCTTCGTAGGGTGTTATGGAATAACGGGTGGTAATATCTTTGATTTGGGTGTTACTTATTGGTTATCAATCTTGTTGATGGTGTATTAACTTTTCTTTTCAGGTCGCATAAAAATGCGTGTCACAAACAAACAGAGCGCGACCGGTTCGCCATCACAGCCACCTGCAAAACGTGCAAAGACAAAATCGTCAACAGGTGAACAAGCATCGAGCAGCGCAGCTGGAAACAATCAGGCGACCAAGCTCAAAGAAAGTGAGAAACTAGCATTGCTAAAGGGCCGAGGGTTGTGTAACACTAAATTTGCACATGAAAAATCCTTGGAAGATTTGGGGGTTCTCGAAGGGGTGGAAACTTTGTTCGGGAATATTGGATGGGGAAAGCTATTAAAATGGTTTGATGTGGGCTTTGAGAGAACTACCCTTGAGTTTTTGAGCTCTTTAAGCCTTAAAGACGACAAAATCCGCTTTCGTCTTTTAAAGAAGGAGTGTGTACTCTCCATAGATGACATTTGCCGGATGATTGATGCTCCCACTGAAGATACTTTCGGCCCTAATGATCCTACCCATGAGTCTTTCGAAGCTAAGGCTTTTTGGAAATCCATCACCACAGACGATAATTTTGCAAGTAGCAAACTGAAAGCTTCACAAATAGTCCATCCGGTACTACGGGTAGCCCACCGTCTACTGTCAAACATCCTTGATAGTAGGCAAGATACTGGGAGCATTACCATTAGTGAGCTTTATCTGCTATGGTGCATGATTTACCCTCAGCACTCACAGCCTAACTTCGGGAGATATCTGAGCCATAGGCTATTACAGGTCGCTAGTGCAACAAAAGGACAGATATGTTGTGGGTCAGTGGTCACCATTTTAGCCCGTCACCCATCCCTAAAGCTTCAATTCCCGTCTACCTTGGCAGAGCTGAAAGGTGCTCAACACCTAGACATGGAACAGTTGGCTAAGATGAAACTCTACAAGCTTCCGCAATTCAGTAGTGGGGTTATTTGGTTAAAGGGAGCCAGTGAAACCATTAACATTCATCAAAAAAATGTTAAAAGGTTATCACTAGCTACTCCCACCTCTGCGACAGACTGGACAGGATTCTATGACCCAGATAATGTTCCTGAGTCAGAAGTTCCTAGTGGGATCCCTGTAGATGCACCACAAGAGACTGTTGCTCGTTCCATCGCCATTGATCCCGAGCAAGCTACCATACGGGAGGAATTGGACCAGGTACGGGAGGAATTGGGCCAGGTTCGGAGAGAATTAATTGATCAGCGCGATATGCTTCGGTTCATGTATGCACACCAACGGGAGATGGGTCGTGCTATTGCTGAAATCCGTGATCGACTCAGGCCTCAGACACCTCCACCGCCGCATTAGATGCCTTCCGCCCTCGTCTCTGAGCATTGAGGACACTGCTTTATTCAAGCTTGGGGAGAGGTATTTTCTATTTCTTTAGTTTGCATTAGTTTGTTTATATTTCATGCATTATTAGTAGCCATTTTGCATTAAAAATTGCATAAAAAAAAAAAAAATTGAGAAAATATTCCCAAGGTTTTCTGATTGCACACGAAAGGCACGTCTCATTCATTGTAAAACGTAAGCTGAAGGCGGGTCGGTGTAGGCTTACACGCTTTAGGACGCAAATTCTTTAAGTTGCGGGATAAAGTAGGCCCAACAAAGTCATTTTTTTTTAGAAAATATAAAATGTTTGGGGTACTTAGGATGGTGTAGTTGACTGGATAGTTGATAGCTATGCATAGCTTGTATCGGCAGCCCAATTCCATACGTTCAGTGAGTTTTGAGCCTTAAACTTTCATATATATTCATTGTTTCGTTTGATGTGTGTATACCGACATGATTCATCGTTTTAGAACTTGTGCATTATATACATTTTGAGACCTTAGGTTGAGATTTGACATAGAAGTGACAGGGGCATTAGGATTACCCACTTGTTGAGCCTTTTCATCATCTTTATTTTCGTTTATTTTGTTATTAACCCAATTGAAATATTCCCTATAGTAGCCCCTTTGAGCCTTGACCTTTTCTTTTGATTTAACCCATGATTTGTTTTCTACATCCGGTTTTAACTTGTGTTTACATTGTGACTGTGTTGATGTATAGAAATAAGACAGAAGAGTATCTTATAAAAAAATGAAAAAAATGAAGAAAAAAAAAAGAAAAAAGAAAAAAAAAAAGAAAAAAAAAATGAAAAAAAAAATAGAATAAATTGTTGAGTCGAAAAGACTAAGTTTTGTTATGTGTTTAGAAGTTTGTTTATTAGACCGGATTGTCTTTTCTTTTGTTTTCGCCATTTTCCCTATATTTTCCCACCATTAACCCTTGCCAACCCAGAAAGCCCTCTTGATCTATGTTAGGTTTTAACAATTAGGTGTAGATTTGATTAATGTACAAGCTTATGTTAACGATGTTTTTATTGTCCGGTTTTGAGAGAATCACTCCAAAATATATATATAACCGAGTGTTGAGTGATTATTGTGAGGGGTATATGCTATGTATGGTTAGATTCTTGAAAGGAGGCGAAGCTTGAATAGGTACGCCCATAGATTTTAAAAATGGCACCATCTAGACTTGTTGGGTCGTAAATCTATTGATCGTTGTAAGTCTTGTGAATTAATGTGTTCCTACGGTTTGTGGCTTATATTCGACTTCGTTTGATGTTAGTCGTCTATGTCTTGGGAATGTGTTGGATGTGTTTAGCATGAAGTTTTGCCAAGGGGCAAAAAGAAAAAAAAATTCATTTCAAGCATGCATTTGTGTTTTATTTGTTTTCGTGTTCGCTCCTCGATTTAATTTTATTCTTGACTTCCTTGAGGACAAGGAAATGTTTAAGCTTGGGGAGATTTGTTAGTTGCATTTTTAGGCATATTTTATACTCTTTTTAGTAGCTAGTTTTAACGTTTTTATGCATTTAGGTTGTACATATTGCATCAATTTCGTTAAATGCATGTTTCGGTGGAATGGAATCTACTTTGGCCTGTTTTGGTTGATTTTGTAGGTGTGAAGAATTGACAAGAGCAATGACGAGGCGAGTTCGCGACTTACTTGGACGTGGCGTTTTTTGAAAATAAGTTTAGTTGGCAAGTGGAATGGACATAACTAGAGGGGCTGAATTGAAAATATGATTTAAAAGAATTTTAACTAATTTTGAGCTTTTGATGGAAGAGATTTTGGAAGGCAACAGATATGGAAATCATTATTATGATAGAGTTTATTATGGAATATTATAATTCAACATAATATATATATCTCGAAGGTTGCTGGGCAGGATCGAAAAAAGGAGGGGAGGCAAGAAGCAAAGAGGAATTTGGCATCTTTATTCTTCAGGCATTGAAAACAATTAGTATTTTTTTTCATTCTATTTTCGTAAGGTTTAATTTTCATGTTTAGTATTATATTTATTTTGATTGAACTAGCCGCCATGTCCGGCTAGAACCTTTTAATTCCGGCACTTTGGTATGTTTTCTTAATTATGATTCGTAGACTTATGTGAAACTCTTATGAGATCCGATTTTTTTAATGGTTTGTTTGGTTGATTCTTGATTTTATACCTTTAGGTAAAACATTAGTTGGTTGATAAAATTGGCCACTTTGTTAATCACTCTAATAGTGTTCATCAATTTATAACACTTTAACCGGTTTTATATATTTGATAAAAAGGAACAAATAACGGTTTAGGTTTGTCTATGAATTTAAATTCGTTATAGAATTAAACAATATAATTAAGCACTCCGAACGGCGTGAGTGTTTGGTTATAATCGATACTTCTATCATTGCAACCCGCACGCTAAGATCCGAACGGCGTGAGCTTGGAGTAGCGGGTTGGCTCTAATCAACGAACGGCGTTTGGTTAGACATTAGATAGAGTGGATGTCCGAACGGCGTGACGTCTAGTATTGATACAAACCGTTTAATTAAAGGATCATTGCACCATAATTGTTAATGATCATAAGTCCGGGTCAAGTTAAGAAACTGCCTTAGTGTTGGAATTAGCTTTAACATCTGAATTTATTTCACAAATTTAATTAACGTTTTTTTTAGTCACTTGTCTTTTTAATTTTAGTTTTATTTTCATTAATTTAAACTATACCAACCCCCCCCCCCTTTTTTTATAGTCGTATTTGTGCGAAAATCGTTTTTGGTTTAATCAATTGATCTGTATCCCTGAGGACACGAACCTTACTTTCACTTTTACTAGTAGGTTTATTATTTATTTATTTGCTGGATTCGACACCCAACACTCTTATTTCATGGAAGAGCAAAAAACAGTCTACAATTGCTAGATCATCAGCAGAAGCTGAGTATAGGGCAATGTGTACTACTGCCTGTGAGGTTTTATGGCTTGTAAATCTGTTAGAAGAGTTACAAGTGAAAGTGGAATTACCTGTTACTATGTTTTGTGATAATAGTGCTGCAATGTCTATTGCAGCAAATCCAGTATTCTTCGACAAAACAAAACATTTTGAAATTGATATTTTTTTCTTAAGAGAATTGATCTCTAAAGGTTATATAAAAACTGTGAAGATTTGTTCTGAAAAACAAGTGGCAGACATCATGACCAAAGGTCTTGGTGTTGGTCAGCATGATGAAGTTTGTGCTTCATTGGGAATGTTTGACCCATTTGGTTTTTAAGAATTTGAATAGTTTTTAATATTAAGATTGAGGAGGGGTGTTAAAATTTAAAAGAATATATCAATCTTAATATTAAAATTATAAAGTTTACATTTAAATGTTTATAACATTTATATACAAAATACTTGAATATTTTGCATAAGGGTGTGACAGGTCTGGGCTGAAGATGTTCGGGTATTAAAGATTGTTCGGGTCCAGTAATGAAGGTGTTCGAGTTCAGTCCAGCTTTTGTAGTAAAGACTTCTATCCCAATGTAACAAGTGATCAAGCCCAAGTGTCCAAGCCCAGAGTTCGTAGGTTAAGAGTGTGGCTTGGAACCCATCCTACGTGGCGATCCGGAGTTAAGAGATTAAGGGCCAGGATTCAACTAAAGTGTGTTTCTTCTATTGCATCCAACGGATGGTGTAGGTTCGGTTGTGTTTCTTACCGAACCTACCTGATGCCTATATAAAGACTTGTTTACACCAGTTTACGAGTTTAGCTTCTTGAGTCTTTGTTAGTCTTTCTTCTCAGTCGAAATCTAGGGTTTGTAAGGAGATATACCAGATTCATCTCGAATCTGGTAATACTTGTTATTTTCCAGTTACAAATTAGATGTGTTAGATTGAGTTGTAAACATTGTGATTCAAGAGTCTGTTTAGAAGTTCAGATAGTTTGTTCTAGAGTTGTAACTTTGTTTCTTGATTTTGTTCTTTAATAAAGTTTGTATTTCTGGTATCATGTATTTTGACACAACTTTAACTTGTAAAATTCGAACTATGTTTATATTAGTTTCCGTTTGAATTAGGATGTGTTTGTGTTTAAGTTTCTTAGTCCACAAGATAGGTTAGTATATATGGATTGAGTCTTGGTTATTCTAATCGTAATTGAATTCAATTAATAAAAGAAAAGAGTTTGAACATGTTTAGTTCTTTGATAGTGTTCATCTCTGATTAACATATGACACAATCACCCAAGGCATTATAGCTTAGTGGTATCTTGGCGGTGAGATAAGACTTAGGGCCATAAGGTCCTGGGTTCGAATCTCACAAAGGGGGTTTTCTCATAATTATGAGTTTCCTCCTGAATTGGTGACTTGGTGGTGGAATATGATCGCGTGGCAACACTGGTGACACGATGATACTCCAGTGTTCCGTGAGTGATTCCAATTTTGTTGGCCGTTCAAAAAAAAAACATATGACACAATCGGGCGTCCCCTACCGACTAGCCTTGCGACCAACGTGAGGGAGGTAAGTCACGTGTTTAGGAATAAATTGGGTTAGACCTCCCCAGTAAATCCCAAACATCCTTACAATTGAGATATTATTGTGGGGACTGTAATCTAGATGACGCAAGTCATCATAGTGTCACGCTCTATTTTCAAGCTTTGAGGTAGATTAATAAATCAACACTTTTAGGAGCTTGAATAAGAAAATAATAGCTACAATCATAGTCAAGGTTAGTATCAATCTATCTAACGGTTTTTTTTATATATATTTTTTTAATCTCAAGTTGATTGATTTAACTCGACACTTCAAGCTCAACTTCATGAGCCGAGTGGAGTAACTAATACTCGAGACCTCATGATCTACTCGATTTAAATCGCGTCAATTTCATATATACTTTTGAGTTAGAGATGGACAAAAAACCCTGCCAAAACCGGTTCGGAACCGACCCGGTATGCATTACTTCAACCCGATTCAAATTGTTAGTGTTATACTAGTTCCCAGTTCCCCCTTTCGTCAAACCGGTTTTGGGTATCGGTCTATGACCTAAACCGGTTTGGTAAAAGTATTAGACTTCCGTTTTTTGCTTCTAATTCTCGTGTGTTACAACCTTTTGATATTATTCATAGCGATGTGTGGACATCACCTGTTGTTAGTTCCTCAGGTCACAAGTATCAATCTATCTAACGGTTTTTTTTATATATATTTTTTTAATCTCAAGTTGATTGATTTAACTCGACACTTCAAGCTCAACTTCATGAGCCGAGTGGAGTAACTAATACTCGAGACCTCATGATCTACTCGATTTAAATCGCGTCAATTTCATATATACTTTTGAGTTAGAGATGGACAAAAAACCCTGCCAAAACCGGTTCGGAACCGACCCGGTATGCATTACTTCAACCCGATTCAAATTGTTAGTGTTATACTAGTTCCCAGTTCCCCCTTTCGTCAAACCGGTTTTGGGTATCGGTCTATGACCTAAACCGGTTTGGTAAAAGTATTAGACTTCCGTTTTTTGCTTCTAATTCTCGTGTGTTACAACCTTTTGATATTATTCATAGCGATGTGTTGACATCACCTGTTGTTAGTTCCTCAGGTCACAAGTATTATGTCTTATTTTTAGATGATTATACTAATTTTCTGTGGACCTAACCCCTCACACATAAATCTAATGTTTTTTCCGCTTTTACCCAATTTTCTTCAACTATTAAAACCCAATTTGAGAGAACCATAAAAACTTTTCAATGTGACAATGGCCGTGAATACGTTAACTCGTCATTTTATAATTTTTTCACGACCAATGGCATACTCTATCGTCTCTCATGTCCATACACCTCTTCTCAAAATGGCAAGGCTGAGCGAAAAATACGCACCATTAACAATTTTATTCGCACACTTTTAGCTCACGCCAACCTCCCCACCCACCTTTGGCATTTTGCCCTTGAAACCGCTACTTACCTACTTAACATACTTCCCAATAAAACCACCCAAAATAAAACCCCCACCGAATTACTATATAATTCCACACCATCCTATGATCATCTCCGTGTCTTTGGTTGTCTTTGTTACCCACTCCAACCCTCCACCACAATTCATAAACTTGAAAATCGTTCTCACCCGTGCGTCTTTCTTGGCTACCCTCCTACTCATAGGGGGTACCGATGTCTGGACTTGCAAACCAAACAGATTCACATTTCACGACACGTAGCCTTTGATGAAACGACATTCCCCTTTAAACAGTCTATAGATCCCACCCCCTCATACCAATTTTTGGATGAACCATATCCTCACCACCTCACCCCTCACCTAAAACAGACCGGCCCCATACCTGTTGTCCCTTCACAGCCAAATATACCCAACACACCAGGCCCAATACCCTCCCATTCGCTCCACCTAAACACTCCTACCCAACCCAATACACCCAATACCCATACGCCTACATACACAAACCTCACAGCCCCAACCACTTCGGCCCACCCCACACCTACATCATCCCCGGCCCAAACCACCTCTACCCACCCGACACACACTCAACCGACCAACCCAGCCCAAACCCGGACCATGCATACTCGCTCCATGAGCGGTATTTACAAACCCAAACAACCCTTCAACTTGGCCACCACTACTACTTCCATTGTTCCCATTCCAAAAACCCCCACCGATGCCTTAACTATACCGGAATGGTATTCCGCCATGACCACTGAGTTTAATGCATTAGTTAGGAATGGAACATGGGAATTAGTTCCTCGTCATGCTGACATGAATATTATTCGTAGTATGTGGCTCTTTAAGCACAAATACAGGTTGGATGGGTCCTTAGAGCGTTACAAGGCTCGTTTGGTTTGTGATGGGCGTTTGCAACAGGTTGGTGTCGATTGTGGTGAGACTTTCAGTCCGGTGGTCAAGCCTGCAACCATACGGACTGTTCTATCTATTGCCATCTCCAAGCGTTGGTCCATCCATCAACTGGATGTCACTAATGCGTTTCTTCACAGGACTCTCAATGAAATCGTATATATGTACCAGCCCATGGGTTTTCGGAATAAACAGTACCCGGACCACGTTTGCTTACTTAAAAAATCTTTATACGGGTTAAAACAAGCGCCCAGGGCAGGGTACCAACGCTTTACGGATTATGTGCTATCTATTGGTTTTTTGCATAGCAGGTCGGATGCTTCTCTATTCACTCTACATCAGGGTACTCACACAGCATACCTCCTCTTATATGTCGACGATATTCTTCTGGTTACTTCGTCTGACAAACTGCGACACTCTCTTATGTCGAAGTTAGCTAGTGAGTTTGCGATGAAGGACTTAGGTCCTCTCAGCTATTTTCTGGGCATAGCTGTTACTCGCACCCCTGGCGCCTTGTTTCTTTCTCAGCAGTCCTATGCGACTGAGATCATTACACGTGCCGGTATGCAGTCGTGTAACTCGGTAGCCACACCCGTTGATACAAATAGTAAACTTAGTGCCAGAGCTGGCGAACTTTTTCAGGACCCTACACTTTATTGCAGTTTAGCCGGTGCACTACAGTACCTCACCTTTACTAGACCAGACATCTCTTATGCAGTTCAACAGGTTTGTATGCATATGCATTCTCCTCGGGTTGACCATTGGAACGCTCTCAAGCGCATCATTCGATACATCAAAGGGACACTACCCTATGGTCTGACCATTCACGGCTCTAGTACACAGTCCTTAGTCTCCTATACGGACGCTGATTGGGCTGGCTGTCCAGATACGAGACGTTCAACTTCAGGTTACTGTATTTATTTTGGTGATAATCTAATATCGTGGTCTTCCAAACGACAAAGCACTGTGTCCCGATCCAGTGCCGAAGCTGAATATCGAGGAGTTGCGAATGTTGTCGCTGAGATTTGCTGGTTAAGGAACTTACTTGTAGAGCTTCATCATCCATTATCCCGTGCGACACTTGTTTACTGTGACAACGTAAGTGCCATTTACTTGTCTGGCAATCCAGTTCAACACCAACGGACCAAGCATATCGAGTTGGACATTCATTTTGTTCGCGAGCAGGTTCAACGGGGGCATGTGCGAGTTCTTCATGTGCCATCTCGCTATCAGGTTGCAGACATCTTTACTAAAGGGCTACCGCGTGTTCTCTTTGAAGATTTCAGGGACAGTCTCAGCATCCGGTCTCCTCCCGCTTCGACTGCGGGGGTGTAATAGATAACAGATAACAATATTCGTAAATATAGTATAGATAGGCATTATCTTTGTATTGTGATCTCTATCCATAATTATAGAGATTATGTTTGTAATTATAAATATTCATATAATCAATGGAATAATTCAAGGGGTTCCATTCTATCATTGACCAAACTAATTCTGTTTATACCCCTAACCAATTTGGCAAAAAAAAACCCTTCAGTTGTACCCCTCTACTATGAGTTGGTCTTGGGTTGGCTAGACTAAATGTGTAAATCTAGGGGTGCAAACGAGGCACGCCAAGCCCGAGCTCGATTAGGCTCAAACTCAGGCTCGAAAAACTTATGAGAGCTCGAGCTTGGCTCGAGTGGAGATTTGTTTTTAAAGCTCAAGCTCGGCTCGTTAGAAATTTCTTAAGCTCGAGCTCAGCTCGTTTACTATCTATTAGTTAATATATTAAATAAAAATAATATAAATAATAAGTTCGGAGCTCGGTAAATGAAGCTCGGATCGAGCTCATTTAGTGAACAGCTTATATAAGGGGGTATATATTATTAAATATTAATAAAACTAATATTATATTAAGACTCGATAAGGCTCGACGAGCCTGACAAGCTTCACATGTCAAACTCAAGCTCAAGCTCGATAAGACTCGGCTTATTTCAAGCTTTTTACCGAGCCAAGTTCGAGTAGCTTGCGAGCTGCTTGGCTCGTTTCATCGTTTGCACCCCTGTTTAAATCCCACGTTAATAAACCTTAGAAAGAATCGTGCAAATATGATAATTCAAGATCGATATTCCAACAAGATAAGATTACAAACGGGTCGGGTGGTTGACCCATCACCCATCACCCACCAACCACTATAAAAACCATCTCTTATCCCCTCACTAAAACCTTACCATAACAATGTCTGCAATAATATCATCTTCCCTTCATCTTCTCTCTATATCTTCCTTATCTTCCATATCCAAACCATCTTCTTCCACTTCCCTTTCCATCTTCTCGTCCTCCATTAACACTCTTCCTAAGCTTTCATCCATACCCACTTCAAACAATTTGTTTAAACGGTCTCCAGTCGTCCGACATCTATCAGTAGCTGCTTCTTTCGACTTGGACGAGGATTACTTATCGACTGACGGCGATGATGAAGGACAGCAGCCTAGCTATTCACCTGACCTTAAACTTTATGTGGGTAACTTGCCTTGGAATGTTGATAGTGCTGCTCTTGCTGAATTGTTTCAACGTGCTGGCAATGTTGAGATTGTTGAGGTACAATTTATTTATTTATTTTCTTGAATTAATTGCACGGTTTCTTGGCGGTTCAGTAGTAACGTTTTTCATTTTTTTCATTTTAGTAGCAACGTTTTCCAAATTTCGTAAAAAAAAAAAACAAATTTTCCACTAATTTTCCGTTACGCGCGAAGTTGAGACGCGGCACCTAGTTATTAACTAGGTCCGCCCTTGGGACTTAGTAAGTGTGGTTTATCTATTTTGGCATTTTCATATTTTTTTTATTGGAAATTATAATAACGGTATCAACTTTTATAAATGGTTTCACCGTTAGTACCCGTGTAACTAGTTATACAAATAGTTTCACTCTTAGTACACACTGAGACACCACTCGTACTAATGGTGGCACCATCGGGCTAGAACCGTTGACCTTAAGTGAAGCAACACCTTAACTTTAATTGCTTTGCCAATTGGACGCAACCCCTCACTCACCATCTTTTTACCTAATATATATATATCAATCATAAATTATCCATCATTAATCAATCTTACCCCGTTTATCCCACCTATAGCTGTTGTAGAAGCTATTGGTAGGGTTTGGGGAGGGTGGGATGTAGGCGCACGTTACCTCTATCTTTGGGGATAGAGAGGCTGCTTCCTGTGAACCCTCGGCTCCAAAGATAAATCCACATATAATAGGCGTAAAAAAACGTGCGTATGCGTGCACACCCATACTAAAAAAGGTATTGTGTTAAAAACATTTTGGTTAGCTATCCCAACATTAAACTAGTTAAAACGTATAATAAGGATAAAAAACACATCATATACACTGAGGCAAATGATAACATGCACCACCGCCCAGAAGAACCTACGAAGCTGCATTGAGCAACCCCCCCCCCCCCCCCATCCTAAAAGTCTTTAACCTTAGTCCAACGCCTCCACAAAACTCCTATCCTTGACCTGACCATGTCCCCATCCATAGAGGTGTAAGTTTAACAAATCCTTTCTAATTCGGTCATCCCAAGTTAGTTTCGGCCTGCCTCTATTCCGCCTCCCCTCCACTGTGAGAGTTTCCACTGTTCTAACCGTGGCCTTCACGTGTCTCCTCTTGACATGCCCAAACCATCTTAAACTCCATTCTTGTACCTAATATATTAGTATTGACCATTTGAACATCCTTAAACTGGTTGTGTTTTTTATTATAATCATTAATTGACAATCTTGCAAGCTAGTGGGTTATTCGTTTTTTTTTTTTTTTGGATTTTTATGAACATGACAGTTGGTCATCACTGAAAAATAAAGTAGAATGACTGAACCAATTGAGAAAAAAATTAAATTTATCATTTTTCTTGTTGTAGTCATAATCTTTTCACTATTGCAGGTTGTTTATGACAAAGGTAGTGGAAGAAGCAGGGGTTTCGGCTTTGTGACCATGTCATCCGTCGAAGAAGTTGAGGCAGCTACTCGACAGTTCAATGGTTATGTAAGTAAACAAGACCCACAATCACATTTTCATTTATCTTCTTGACACTGTACCTGGCTAAAAGGGGGCGTGGCGGGCAGGGTAACGGTCAGAACGGGTTTGGGTCAAGATGGGTCAAAAAAGGTTGTTTTAAAAAAAAGTCATTTTGGTCCAGGTCAAAGCGGGTTCGGGTGACTCAAATAAGTTAATGTCAATAATTGGAATTGTAGGAACTCGATGGGAGGCAGCTGAGGGTGAACTCCGGGCCACCTCCAAACAAAGGAGAGTCTTTCTCCAGAGGGCAACGAGATGGCGGTCGTGGCGGCTACAATGGTGGTGGTGGAGGAGGGAGAAGTTTTGACAGCACAAATAAGGTTTATGTTGGAAACCTCGCATGGAGTGTGGACAATCTGGCGCTTGAAACCTTGTTTCGAGAGCAAGGAAATGTTATGGAAGCTAGGGTGGTTTATGACAGGGATAGCGGTCGATCAAAGGGTTTTGGTTTCGTGACGTATGGTTCAATGGATGAGGTTAATAAAGCTATTGATTCATTGGATGGCCTTGTAAGTATTGGTTATTGTAACTTTCATGTTTGTTTTTTTTCATTTATGTTTTTTGTTTTTTGACCCTTTTTATAATATGTTGTGCAGACTGTTGATGGTAGAAGTATCCGAGTTAGTCTTGCTGAAGCTCGGCAGAGACCTCAGTTTTAAACTATCTTCGGCTAGTTTTCTCAGGGTCCGAGCTAGGGTAGATGTTGCAACGATTTTGATTTTTCTTTGTTTGAATTGACGCAGAGCGAAAGAAATAGCAAAGAGAACTTTGGAGGAAAATTCTGTGTATTATCTGATGATTAAACCATTACCATTGTAGCATCTTTAATGAGTAGATCAAAATATGACATGAGTCAAAATTTTGGTAGATGAAAGTTAAACTGTGCATTTGCATTTGTCATATGTTCCAGTTCCTTGAGACGTTTCTATCTATTGCTTATGGATAGGGTGACGATTTTCAACACGACACAAAAATAATCAGCGTCTGGATTGTCATACTTGATCGTTTAAATGTTTAATAAACCACGTGTTTGGGTTGACTATCATGTAGGATTGTCCGATTTAATTTAGGGGGTTGTGTTCGGGCTGACCTGTTTAACACTTTAGCCCATTGATTTAAAATGGATGACTTGCTAACTTGTTTAGTTAAATAGGTATATCCGTCAATGCGTCTATGGCCCATGACTCTTTTATTACAAACCACCAACCTGGTTAACACGGTTACAACTTGATTACTTCTTGCCAACACATCAACCCGCTTGATATGTTTAGATGAGTATGTTAAACATGCAATCTTTGGGTTACCTGATTATAAGTGCGTCCGAGTTAGGGTTGTTACCTTTGACACAAATAGATATACAGGTCTTATTCGGGTTGAATAATTCAGCCCACAAACTTAACATGATTGACACCCTTACTTATGGGCTCTTTTTTGGCCCGTTCCGCCATCCAACTTGTTTAAGCACAAGACTGCTTGCTCCGGATCAATTCCGAATTATGCAACATTGATTTGGTATACATAACTTGTTTAACCATGTAAAAAACAAAGAACAGAATTTCAAGCAATATGCTTTTATTTGTATTTTATTGTCTATCATTGGTTTTGTTATTAGTTTTTAAATTCATAAACAAGTTACACAAGACAAGACTATGAATCTTGTGTTAAAATGTCATTAAATTCTTCTTTCCAGCTTATTTATAACTTCTGTGTACTTATGAATTTGTTCATATAATATACAAATCAGTTGCCATTTCAGTGGCTAGAAAAAAATGGATACAGATTCACCAAAAATTTCCAGGTGTGTGAAAACTGATAATGCATCACATATGATCACACAACCTTTGTTTCTTAACATGACTGACTTTTGTTTAATTAATTTTTCAGATTTGAGATCGAACAACCTCCTTCGCCGAAGAAGAAGAACAAGCGCGCTATAAGTCAAAGTCTTACCAGAGTGTTTTCCGAGGACTACAAGAACATCGAAGGGAGTATATTTGATCCTCGAGGAGAGCGTGTGAAGCAATGGAACAAGTATTTCTTGGTGGCTGCACTTATTTCCATTGCTATTGATCCTCTTTTCTATTACTTACCAGAAGTAAACGAGGAAGAGATGTGCATGGATGAAGATACTTCTTTGAAGATTATTCTTACTGTTATTCGGTCAGTTGTTGACATGTTTTATGCGTATCATGTCTATGTGAGGTTCAGGACTGCGTATGATGCACCTTCGACCCGTTTGCTTGGAAGAGGAGAGCTGGTTTTAGACCCATTTAAGATCTCTCAGAGGTATCTCAAGAGAGACTTTACTCTTGATTTGCTTGCAGCTCTTCCTATTCCACAGGTGAGATTTTTTCATATTAATCTGTATTGACGCAGAGCGGAATCAGAAATAATACAGAAAAGACTCTCGATGAAAAGGAATCCGGACATAGGCTAAGTTATGCCGTTTATAAGTTGAGTTATTTTCTAGCCCATTTGCGTCTAGCTAGCGCCAGGGGCGGACCTAGCTTGAAGCTAGGTGCCGCGTCCGTTGCTACTCAACTTCGCGCGCGTAGTGGAAAATCAGTGGAAAATTTGTGTTTTTTACGATATTTGGAAAACGTTACTACTAAAATGAAAAAAATGAAAAACGTTACTACTGAAATTAATTTCTAGATCCGCCACTGGCTAGCGCCTAGCGCTGGATCAGCTCCATATCATGTATGAAGTAAAGAAATTAAGGACTTAAGACCGAAACAAGATGGTATCTATTGATTTTTGTACATGTTTATCGATCTATATGTTTGGATGATATTTCAGGTAATGACATGGCTCCCATTTTTCGACAATTCAGAAATGATGAGCACGAAGATCAGCGTACTATACTTCATCATAATCCAGTTCTTCTTGAGGCTTTATCTTGTATTTAAACTTACATCTCATATAACACAAGAAACTGGTGTGGTGGCCGAATCAACGTTAGCAGGGGCTGTTTACAACATACTCCTCTTTCTGTTGGCAGCTCATGTATGTTCTTCTTTTTCTTCGTCTTCTTCGCTTGTCTTGATATCGTATTCCAGCCACTGATGAAGATCTTTTATGATTTTAAAGGTTTTTGGAGCTTGCTTTTACCTTCTAGCAATTGTGAGGCAAGGAATGTGTTGGAAAGAGGTATGCAATCTCGAAGAACCAGGCTGCGGTGAGAGGTATTTCAACTGTCGTTTTCTTAATGAAGCTGGCCGAGCCTCGTGGTATCAATCAAGCAATATCACCAATATGTGTGGATCAGACACAGATTCTTTCGAATACGGACTGATTCTTGATGCTGTGGATTTTGGAGTTACATCCTTGGATTTCTTCACAAAATACTCTTACTGTCTTTGGTGGGGACTCAGAGCTTTAAGGTAACTAGAACTATTCGTATCTTTGCCTCCAAACCGCGACCTTATCACTCAGGGGCGGACCTAGTTAATAACTAGGTGTCGCGTCCGTTGCTACTCAACTTTGTGTGCGTAGTGGAAAATTTGTTTTTTTTACGAAATTTGGAAAACGTTGCTACTAAAATAAAAAAAATGAAAAACGTTATTACTGAAATTCATTTCTAGATCCGCCACTGTAATATCACTTAACGATATGTTTGATATAATATTTTTCAGCTCGAGAGCTGAGGAGGTTCAAGCGAGTACATTTTTTGCAGAAACACATTTTTGCATAATCATTTCGCTTACAGGATTGTTGCTGCTTGCTATGATTATTGGCACCATGGAGGTGCGTTGCGTCTGTACTGTTTAGTTATTACCTTATTGTAAACTAAATGCATGATTCAGTACTGCTTATTGATCGATCGGTTTAACATGGAAAATGTACAGACATACATTGAATCAAGAGCCGAGAGACTAGAAGAGTATAGGATCCAACAAATGGATACCGAAGAATATATGAGACATAGGCAACTGCCACATGAATTGAAGGAGCGCGTACGCAAACACAACCTTTACAAATGGATTAAGTATAACAATGTTGAAGAAGAAGCGATTATGGATTCCCTTCCTTTGGATGTCAGAAGAGCTATTAAACATCACATATGCATCGAACTAGTGAGACGAGTAAGTTCACTGACAATTTTATATATTGGTTGAATATCAAGAAAGGCTTTATATGTGATGCAAAACTTGAATAGGTTCCACTGTTTGACCAAATGGATGAGCGCACGGTGGATGCAATATGTGACCGATTAAGACCTGTTATCTGCACATCCGAAACATGCTTACTACGCGAAGGAGACCCGACGAATGACATGTTTTTCATCATGCATGGTCAGCTAGACTCCTACACTACAGATGGAGGTCGAGCGGGCTTTTGGAACCAGTGTCAGATTGGACCTGGGGACTTCTGTGGCGAGGAGCTTCTTACATGGGCGCTGGACCCACGTTCAACAGACATCCTCCCGTTGTCTACACGTACAGTCACATCAGTTGTTGATGTGGAAGCATTTGCTCTTTCTGCAGAGGACTTGACATTTGTCGCCACACAGTTTCGCAAGCTGCACAACAAGAAGCTGAGGCATACATTTAGGGTCCACTCACACCAATGGAGGACTTGGGCTGCTTGTTATATACAAGCTGCATGGAAACGTTACAAAAGCCGAAAGTTGGTTAGTATGCTCAAGGCTAAAGAGAATTATAACGAAGCGAATCTTAGTGAGCAAAGCCGGAACAAAGCAAGGATTAGGGAGACTAGACTATCTTTGCATACAAAGACTACTAAAATAAGTGAGATGTTTGAATCTGATGAGATTATTCGTACCCCGGTCCCAAAGCCAAAGGATCCTGACTATTTTGATTGAGAGTTCGTAAATCGGGTCGTTTTTTTGTTAATGATATTGTAAAATGGTCATATAAGATGTAACAACATTCTTATAATACAATGTAATTGAAGCAAAGCTCAGCTTCACATGTAAACCAATCTAGGTTGAAATTAGTTTGTAACCGTATACTTAAAACCCGATCATTTCCCCATAAAAAACCGGGTCCCGATCCGCAGTGGCGAATCCAGGACGGATTTCCAGCGGGTTCCTTTCGTAGATTTTCACAAATTTTTCAAAATTTTTCCACTAAATTTTTCAATTTTTTCCAAACCGAGGAACCCCCTGGATCCGCCCCTGCCGATCCGGTTTTTCCAAAATATGGGTCTGGTTTTCTTTTACCTGATCCAACCCGGTTTCAACCCGAACCAGTTTGGAACAACAACCCAATTTGTGCACCTCTACTATTCAGTTTTGTTGTTGCATTTTTCATAAAGTTATGGCCCATGAAGCTACTAATATACAAATGGGCCTCCACATATAAGTTAAAACTAGAGTTGGGTGGGCCTTAATGACAATATTTAAACTCCTTGGTCCAGTGGTCCCTGTTTGCTGTTACAGCTAAACACTTGGTCAGTTAGCCCTACATGTGAGCCCAACACATTTATGAATCATATATATGATATGAAAGCTGGGCCAAACAGACAGATCCAGTTCATAAGATGAACCCCTTGCTTGAAGTGAGGTCTAGCTAGTAGGGGACAAGATCATTGACCCTATTGTCAGAACACAAGAAACCAAGTGACTTGTTAATAAATAATGTGGTTAGACATGATCAAACAGAAAGCCCATAACTGGTGCATGGACCATGTCTTACATTGGAGCATTATAAAAAAAATAGGGAATTCTTAATTAGGATATGATTGCTCTTATACAAGTTAGATAATCATGTTCTATGTCTAACATTTGAATGAATACGCTATCACGCGTAACTTCCCACTCTACACACGCTTCATGGAAAATATGTGACGTGTTAGTATAATGTCACGATATTGTATGTTGTGACAATATCAGTGTTGTATATTTTTCAACCAACCAGATTCAGTATCGACGTACTAAACATACTAACATCTTCACCAGTGCCTTACCTTGTGATAACAAACTTTAAGAAAATGAGAAAGTATACGATTTCAATTTAAATTTTGCAAAAAGGAAGCATCGCGAATTTGATGAGATACATGAAACTGGTTGTGAATATAATAGAGTTCCGCGTCGATTCAATTTAAACAAGCAGTTTGAATTATGGTAAAGACAGTATTTGTGACCTCAATGATTTCATATTGTTATCTTTGACTTGAAGCCAAAGAGTGACATAAACATTATCATAGTATATTGCTAGCTAGCTACTAAACCAAACATTATGCCATGCATGTCAGACAGAATTTAGTAATTGAGAGTTAATCATTGTGCTTTTACTCAGTTTACTTTTAGTCTGTTAAAGTAAAGACTTGAACATTTTATATAATGTTATGTTCATCTTTTTTCACTTGACAGGCTCTTCTTCAATCTTCTTTCCAAAGCTCTTACTTCATTGGTCATGTAAAAGAATCTCATTGAGGTATGTACAATGTACTATTACCATCCTATTGGTTTAAGTTATCAAAGGGTCCTACACCTTTTTCTTTTGCTAATTAACCTTGGGATTGATTAGTGCATGTTAGTATGTTATGTTATGTGATGTATTTTCAAAAGATTTGCACACATTTCTAAATTTTTGGTCACTAGAATGATCATGCTTTTGATCATTAAGTTGACTGTATGATCATGATCAAGACTACAATGGTAATATGGTAATGCTAAAGGTGTATGAACATAAAATCAATGATGTACGATTAGAGTATGTACAAAATAAAGGAAAGATTGTAAAAGATATGAAGTGGCAAATGCGCGTCCAACTGTTGTAACGCGACTAGACACAAAAAAGATTGCATTCTAATTGAACGTTTCACGAATGGGGGGTGTACTCCTTTCTCCTATCCTTTGATTGTAGAAAGTTAGTGGTTTCTTGACAGGCTTTCCATGGAGAACAGCCAAAATTTAACATATTGTTTCTTTTTCACTCAATTATTATTCCAGTACAATTTCTTTCTACTAACCTTTAGTCTCAACCCATAAAAAGTTGTTCTATGTCTTACTAATGTAGTTATGTTAATTAGCTAGGTATTTTGGGCACATGAAAACTTGAACAAAGTAAAGGCATTGAATATTGCATGTATAAGTATTTTATTTTCTGAATGTACATGATTGTGCAAAAATGTTGAAGGGAAGTGGAAGGTAGACAGAGTGATGAGGGATGACACTGATGAGACATGAAATAACATGTTAAGTGAGACAAAGCTCAGCAAAATGGGAGACACTATGGGTCTCATAATCTAGTCACAAATGAACATATAATAACACTGGTGTCACATGACGCAAATAAATTTCTTTTATATGTTATATAGTAGTTGGTATTCGTTTTTATGTATTATATGTTTCTCGTTACCCCTCAAATAATTTTAGGTTACCCTTGAAATTATTTTATGTTACCCCTCAAATATTTTTTACTAAACTCTAACTTAGAAAGTCCAATGTGTTTTTTTATAAAACTTTAAAAGCCAATGTGTTTTTTATAAAACTTCAAAAGCCCAAGTGCCCAACCCAACACTACAACTCTCTAACAACATCAACATTAATACATCAACCTAACAAAAAATCTACCAAATTCCACCCTTCGAGGTTCGAGAATCGACCTTCGACCCACAAGTCCACGACCCCTGCATCACATCGACCTCCGCCCGAGTCTCGAACGCCCCTTCGGACTCCGGCTCCATTCCAGCTCTGTTTTTCTTTTTCTTTTTTAACATAGATTAGGGTTTACACTAATACACTTTACAATTTACTATATGTTTGAAATTTGGGTTTTTTTTATGTTTGATTGGGCTTTTGGATGTTATAATAAAAAGGGTTTGTGGATGTTTGATTCAAATGCATCTTTAATTGTTTGATGTCATATGAATTTTTTTATTATTCTTTTGTAAGCTTTTTCCTAATTTTATGTTGTTCACTTATAACTTTAGGATTTATGTGTAATTGTTTGAAAGATATGAAACCATGTTCGAAACAACTTCTTATTAGTAATTTGTTTTCCTTTGGTTTATCGAATATTGAAGCTAGCGTTGGTTTTACTCATTGGAACCGCAACCGTTGAAAGATGTTTTTTTTCTTTCTAAAATGAAGCTTATCAAGACGGATTTACGCAATCGAATATGTGAGGAATATTTAAATAATGATCTAACTTGTGCGGTCAAAAGAAAAACTTTTGATAAAGTAATGCCTCGATTTCAAGCTTTCAAAAACTGACGAGGAAACACACTACTTAATGTTCTTAGCATGGTGTTTTAAGTTTTAAGCCTAAAATACATTGTTTTCGGTTTTTAATTATTATGTTTGGTGTTTTTTCTAGGCAAAACAATCCAAAACATCATGACTAAGTTCAAAAAATGATGCCTACATATCAATTTTTAATCATTATCACACTTCTTACAAAATATGGTCTTTGTACAGGAACCTTACCCTATGCGCGCACACACAAATATTTTTTAGAGTTATTGCATGCTTTATTTCTTTATTTTGTTTCCTATTATATTATCTTATAATACAAGGACAATATGCTTTTCTATTAAAGCAATCGTTTACCTGGCTGTTACTCCAGCGAGGAAACTCGTGTGGAGGAAGTGTGATTTTCGGGGGAACGTCATAACCAAATCTAATACACCAGTCGGGCCCAGTTAAGACAACGTTGTCTGGGGCAGAACTTGGCTATGGCTGACGATTAGACAGTATGGGATTGGGTTACTCATATGAAAGTCACCGTTAAAAAAAAAGTCCTCAAATGTTTAGAGCCTCCGGTTTATTAAACTAGATGGTGGCATGACTGCGTTGCTGCTCATGGCCGTTTTGAGTTAGCAAAATAAAACATAGCAGGTCTGATTAAACCTAAAACATAAAAGGAATCAAAATAACATAAAAACAATATTAAAAATAGAAAAAAATGGAATTATAGGAACTTAAAAAATAGGACGAGGCATGAATTTTGAGCCCATGACCTCAACGTTTGAAGAAATACATGACCACCTTATCAAAGGTGTCTTTTGTTAAATATGTTCATTTAGTGTACGTGCATATCTACTGGTTGTGATAATATAAACTAGTATTGATTACCCATGTTACGGGGTCTACGATTACATTGTTGCGTTGTAGCGGCTGGACCAAAACCTAAAAAAACTTAAGAAAACATATTTATTACTCCAAGTCACCATAGCAAATGAGATTGAACTTTAGCATAGCAAATGACATTCAAATTTATAAAAGAAAATATTTAGATTATATTGAAAATTTGTGAAATAAGAAAATGAATTGGGAACCGGAGAAGTCTTAGTGCACATAATAAAGCATATTTTTATTATTGTGTGTAAGCATAAGTATTTAAAAATTAAATGATAAACTAACATACTTTTCTAATGTTCTTATACATTTACTTTTAAGGATTTGAAAACTCCTAAGTGTATATATAAGGGAAGCACACCATATCTATATTATCTTATTAAGGAGGAGTGATGGCTAGGATAGTAATTTTCAATTGTGTACAACTTAAGAAGCAACATGCACAAGTGATTTATGCTTACATAATAAGGGTATAATTGGAACTATGTGGAACATTAAGACACAAAGAAGGGTACATTAGTATATTTGTATTCACATTTTAGTTATTGTTTTCCTTAATGCCCCCACCCTCTTCCTAACCCCTGCCAAATTAATGTGTTCAGGTTACATAATGAAAGTTGTTTCAGCTTCCTGGTACCCCATTCAATTTTATTTAGTTAGTAAACACCATAATAAAACCAATCATTTGCCTTCTCCAGACATACAAACCAAAACGCTCCAACCTTTCAAACTGTCGCCCTCTCTGTCAGAATCGACATACCCCATCACACACAACACAACGGTTACGAACACACACAACGGTTCCTAATTGAATTCCCCTTTTTACTCAAACAACT
This sequence comes from Ambrosia x helenae, assembly GCA_030844895.1. NCBI lineage: Eukaryota > Viridiplantae > Streptophyta > Magnoliopsida > Asterales > Asteraceae > Ambrosia > Ambrosia x helenae. The sequence goes on from JAUTDX010007367.1 coordinate 88,961, forward strand.
TAAAGACTTCAGTTACGAATTATACCCATAAATCTGATTCTTGAACCTCAAATCATTGCTATATCACTAACCAAAATTTCCCAGGTCTTTGCTGAATCAGTAAAGCACAATTTCCCAGTTTTTTGTTGAATACTACAGTCATCTTCTTACGGTGACTTTGTTTTCATTTGGTTTCCCATTGCCTTTTATTTGATAATTGATAATGATACTTTGCTGTTGATAATTTGCGTTTTTGTTGAATTATAGGTCTCTCTTACTTTGCTATTTGCAGTTCTACACGGTCGTCTTCTTACGGTAACTTTGTTTTCATTTGGTTTCCCATTGCCTTTTATTTGATAATTGATAATGATAATTTGCTGTTGATAATTTGCGTTTTTGTTGAATTATAGGTCTCTCTTACTTTGCTATTTGAGTAATTATTGGTAAATATTTTCATTCTCTACGTCTATTGATTAATATTTGCTATTTGATAAATAGGTTGGATAATTCTTGGATAGTTACATTTCCAAATTGGATGTTTTGAATCCTTAGGGTTTTGGTTTTACTCCGTTAATTGCGGTTCAAAAAAATGTGGCTTTTGTCGTAAGGTCTTTTCTTTCATGTGAATGTCTGCAGATCTTTATGGGGTTAATGTAAGACCGGTGGCGCCTTTTGGTAGCACGTATAGTAAACCGGTTGTTGATTCATCGCTGATACATAGAAGCTTGCCGGATGTATTACTGTTTGAGGTATGTTAACTTATACATCCCTGGATGGGTTTTATAAACCATTAATTAGTGAGTCAGACTTGAACAAGTTTTTTTCAATCTATTATATTCTTATCTAATTTTAATTTGGAAATATTAATTTTTTCCTGTCTAGAATTTTGCTAGAAATGACCCCATACAACTTGGGGAAGGCAGCTTGTGTTTGTATAAATGGAGAAATACTGTGCGTAACCCTGTGTTTTGGCGCAATGCGTGCTTAAAAGCCTGGCAGGTATGTTTTATGTTAGTGTGCAACCCTACTTTACCAAATTTTCATTTGAACGCTGCTCTTAACTATGTATAATTGTATATTGGATTCTGTAAAGATATCTGCTGTGGAGGAAAATTATAAACTTATGCAAAGCAATTACGATTCCTCGTGGATGATGATGTGGCTATCGAGGCCGAGGGTCCACATGGATGGTAAGTTGCAAATGCTTGTTACCTGTTTGTATGAGTTTTGTGTCCGTGAAATTAATTTACTGTCCTGCAGGTATCTATGTGAGTAGGAACACCTATATTTGTGCTGGAGTAGCAGAGTGGAAGGTCACCAATCCAGTTCAGGTGGTATGTTGTAATTTCTTAAAAACGCTTGTTGGTAATATGCAATCTTATTACTATGAAAATGCATGCCAAAATAATTGCAGTTTAAGACGTATGCTGCTATGTATATTTGTTTTAAATCATAGAAGGTAGGACATGAAAGGCTTGTCGGGATAAAATGTATGTAAATCAGTGTATAACTTATACGTATCACTATATTCTGTTAAGATAGAAATGGTCGTTAGAAGTTTAGGGGTGTAAAGTGTAATAATGTCAAAGTTGTATTGTGGTAGTTAAAAGTGTTAGGGACTGATAGTGTCAAGTCTGTAAACTTGTAACTAACTCTGTTGCCTATATAGTTTGAATAATAAATGGAGGGAAAGTATGTTTGAGCTGATCAATTCTCTTTCTTTGGTTTCTATCATAACATATTGGTAGTTCATCTGGATTTTGAAGTTGATTAAGATTTTGTAGACTTCATACTTGTCCTTGTGTAATTGATATTTTGATATATTGCCTAATGGTTGACATCAATTGCCCGATGAACTACTGTAGAATACATCTTATTAAGATGTAATTTTGAACTAATTTGGTTTGAATTTTATTGTGTTTAGGTTTTGAAGATTTTTTTTTTCTAATTGGGTATTGTGATTTTCGATGATTTTGGTGGTGTTTAGGGGTTGGAGATTGTTAGATGTGTAATTGGATTTGGCTATTGTTTTTGATGATTTCTGTTGGTGATTCAATTTTGCTTATTGTGATGGTTTATATTTTTTTTGGATGCACTATTTAATTGCATTTAACCAACTTATGTGGTCATATGTTTTTGTTGTTATACTGATGATGAACTCCATCTTTTGAGGTTACACAGTTCTGGACAAGGACATAAAAATTGCCGGCAACAGGGACTACCAAACGTGCTTCCAAGTAACGGGGAAACCATAAGGCAGCTCCCACAACTCGAACTTGTTGGCCATATCGTTGTAAGCTTCTTCCACCTTACGGCTATATATCTATATTTTGTTAGGATTCATGATTATCTTTGAAGTTCCTGGTTGTTGTGTTGATTTTTACAGGCCTAACGGAGGCTTTTTATAATTAGGCGAATACTATAAAATACATTTTTAAGGATTTTAGAGATGTTTTAGGCTTGTTTAGGGCTACTTTAGGATGTTTAAGGGTTGTTTAGGACTTATTCATAGCTCATTTAGGATGTTTAAGAGGTTTAGGCAACTTTTAGCCTGAATTTGGCCAGAAATAAGCGTGAAATAGTGCGCCTCAGTGCCTAAGCGCGCGCCTCACAAGGCGCAGCCTACTTGGTGCGCCTCGCGCCTAGGCGCGCGCTTAGGCGTGCTTTTAACAATATAGGTGGTAATATATATCTTTTTTTATCTATTAAGATGAAGCTTAACCCGAATTGACCCATTCGTAAATAAAAGGGTCACAACAACCACCTCTAAGTTTAATACACAACCATGGTACTAATGTTTACCTTTTGATTTCAAATCTCAAGCAGCAGTTATTGTTGGGAAAAAAATGATTATTGTTCATGGTGAACATGCAAACTGGCTATTTGATGTACATGTTTTCTGTTCTTTTTTTAATTGTTGTTTGGAAATTACATGCATCATATATTTATAGAGTGTGATTATTTCAGATTCTCAATTTTGTGAAATTCTCATGAACCACAACTTCAACTTTAGTATTCAATCAAAGATTCTAGCATGAAGGGTCATTGTTTGGTATTAGTATATTTATAACCATTATTATCATGTAAGTACTAAAAATTTTCTTCGTCTATATTAGGTGATTGAGGAAAAAGGTACTTTCAATTGGAAGGAGAACCACCCCATCGAGTGATTGACTACTAGGTTGGTTAATCTTACAGATTTACAAATTTTTTGTTTAAATAGTATTGAATTTATAAATCTTTTTATAGGGTAAAAGCCTAATAACACTTGGTTTTGGCAGTGTGGGCATTTGATGTAGAAACTGATTGTTGGTCACTTATATAGTTATATGGAAGCAAAAGGAGATATCCCGATGTATGTTTAATCATATCTGCATCAGGTGGTATAGTGGGCGGGATGGCTAACAGCCTAACAAGTCAAAAAGGGTCCATCAAACCGCAAAAAAATAATGGGGCCGATGTAAGGACTGTGGAACAATAAGTTATTGAAGTATAATTTATCTATATAAATCTTGCACAAAGTGGTATGCATGTTGTCACTTATTGGTGACACTTTGACCCATTTAGTAATGAATGAGTTGATTCTTATTTGTAACGGGTCAAACGGGTAATACAAAAAGACTTAATTAAAAAAACCATGGTCCATGACGGTCACCCAAAATGTTTTTATAATGCAAACAGGTCAACCCAAACTATTTCTTATCGCAAAAAGTATGGCTCATTTTTAATTATTTTTGCTCATTTTGAGATCATATTGACCCGCTCATTTTATCACCGTACTTCTTCTGATCAGCTGTGGGGTCATGGTTACCTTATCTCTATTGGGACATGTAATCTCACATTATAAGAAACATGTTTGATTCTCTTATCTGACTTCTTTTGTTGTCCATTCGATAGTCTAATCCGGTTTTAGAAGCATCTGGTAACGCCAAGACTGTCATGAACTACAATTCAAAGTTTACAAAGACTTTTTGTGCAGAAACTTATAAATAGCAAGTTTTTATGTTAGTTAACGTTATTAACTGATTATTTCTGTTATTGCAGTCGATTTTGTATGTTTGTTCAGCTCCAACTCAACGAAAGGGGAAGGATATCTGGAGCTGCTACGTGAACTTATTTGCGAGAAAGATCATAGGTTTGTCAAGTTTCTAACCCTGAAAGAAGTTATCATTGCTTTTACATAATGAATATTACTGTGGGTATACTTTCTATAATTCCTATACTTAATGTAAGTTCTAATCCACCATATTCTGATTTCTTTATGTTTTAATTTTTAGTAATATGTCAATTATTTTGTAACTGGATTATTTCTTGAGCTTATATCTTTTTTTTTGCTTTTCTATAACCTTCACTGGTCCATGTAGGCATGTTCTGTTTAGGTGTGATGAGACGACTTTGCAAAAATATTTATGCAAGCCTGTGATGTCAACACACGGTGAGAGCATAAAAAGTATATCGACCCAACTTCCGTGCCGTTAGTAGAGATTAGTTTATTCAAGGTTGTTTGACTCGTATGATTGATCAAAACCTTTGTTGTGGGTTAGGTGTGGATGCTTGTGTCTTGGTATCCATGAAATATGTAATTGTGATTTTTTTATATTCCGTCCTTGTGGTCTTTGTTTGCTTAAACTCGGCGGGTAATATTTTGAATTTGAAAATGAAACTAGACATTAGCCTTATTGGACTTATGAAACAATGTATGAACTCAACATTTTTTCTTAACGTTGTCTCATATTGTTTTGTTAGAAACCCATAATCGGTGGTGGTTCGTTATAGACACCATAATTAAATTTTATATTAGTCAAGACACCCGCTGCAACGCGCGGGCATTCCTACTAGTCCCTTCGAAAGAGTAAGGCCGGGTGGTGCAAGACGTCATCTCCAAAAATGGCGCACTTCCATTATTTCCTAGACGTCATTGGGGGGCGTCATTTACCAACTGTGGGTAGAATAACGAGCGCTAACGGATGGTTTGGTGGGGCCCCTTTAAATCAATCAATCAATTTTTTTTCTTTTTTCCTTTTCTCTCTCTTTTTTTTAATTAAAGGGACATTAGATTACCTTGTAGTTATTGAAAACTGAGAATACAACCCCTTTTAACATGTTGCATACGTAATACTGGAGTGATGGAATGAAGCACCTAAAGGCTGTATTCCACAACATCCAGCCAAAGTATATCTTACTAACAAAATAAAACTTTATATTAGTGGCAAAGCCCCGATAGATAAAAGTTATGGGGAGAAGCATACGTGTCGATGTATGTAAGGGATATGGCATTGGATAAGCATTTTCTATTTTCTAGGAATCAACTCAACACTTTTGTGTTTCCAAAAGGTGAGTCGTTAATTCATGAAAAGTAATTGTGAAATAAAACTATTAAAATATATCTAGAGAAAGTATACGATATAAAGCCCCTTAAAATAAGAAGCGTAAAAAGCCATCAGAGATTGACACCTGTCAGTTTAACCTAACCACAGTTAAACCACAATTAAACGTATTTTTCCTCTTCCTGTTCTAGACCTAACCCATCTCATTTTGAAACAAACCGATCGAGATCTCACCACCGCCACCATCACCACCACCACCAAACCTGCAGTAAAATCCCGGAGATAGAATATCGCACAATGGGGCTTCAGCGTGTGGTGTTTACATTTTTTAATGGTTCAGAGAATGAAGTACATTTGATAAAGTATTTTCTTGCGTGCTCTCCTTCACTGAAACAGATTGTTATTCATTCCGACTGGTGTCGATCGTTTGGTGAAGTCGTTGGTGGTCGTGGTTGGTTCCTGGCTATGGTGATGGTGTAACCGTGAGGGTGCACGGTGTCGACCGGAGTTTGGTTGGGCTGTGAAGGTCAGGGCAGTGGTGATAGTATAGGTTGTTGGTCTTAGTTTGATGGTGGTTACGTGAACATAAAGCCAAAGGGATGCGTTTGAATTGAAGGGTTCATTTTGATTTTGTGATTGAAAGATGATATTTGAAGGGTGCGTTTGATTTATGGCAAAGGTGCGTTTGAATTTTTATTGGGTTTTGATGAGTGCGTCTAAATTTTTCAATGATTGCTTCCAAACTTTTTAATTAGTGCTTCTAAATTTCAATGAGTGCGTCTGAAATTTTGCTAAGTGCGTCTGAAATTTGATGAGTGCGTCTGATATTTTTAAAAGTGCTCTGTTTTTCACCAACTTCATCTTCTTCCTCTGCAACTTTTTTTAACCTAATTTTTATGTTTAATCATCGTTATTGAAACAAAATCGAGAGTATTTCGACAACTATTACGATTCATAATTGTTCATATGATTATTTTTAGATTCAAATACTGATATTACGTTTTCGTTCATTATAATCAATTTTTTTTTTTTTTTGAATTGTGTAATCATTCTGAACTTGAATCGGTCTGAAAACGATGAAAAATCAGTGTACAAATTAGTTCTGTTACGATTTGAAAAAAAATTAGACGGTTTTTTCCTATTTTACCCTTGGTTAGTTTAACCCAAGTATGATTAGGGTTTTTAATCTGCATCCTTAATCTAATGGCTGAGATTGCTTCTTACGCTTCTTACGTTAAGAAGCTTTATACGTTATCTCTCCCCATATATCTAAATTTGATATTTTATACATTCACTGATCTTAAAATTATATATATATATATATATATATATATATATATAGGGAATGGTTCTAGAGAAAACCCTCCTTATTTGGTAAACTCTGGAAACTCTGACTTTCCAATATTTTTTTTTTTTTTTTGAAAAAAATAGGGCAAGTAATATACATGATTTTAAGCATTTTGGGCCAAAAAAATTAAAAAAGCGCCGAGTAGTTTTTTTTAAAAAAATAAAATAAAATTTTGACTAACACATGTTAAGCGCTAATAACAGGTGTTAACCATGTGTTAACTATATGTAAACAGTAGACGTTTTTTATTTTAAAAAAAAACGTTCGGCGCTTTTTCGATTATTTTGGCTCAAAATGCTTAAAAAATGTATATTACATACCCTATTTTTTTCAAAAAAAAATGTTGGGAAGTCAGAGTTTCCAGAGTTTACCAAATAAGGAGGGTTTCCTCCATATACTTTACCTATATATATATAGGGGATGGATATATAGGAAACCTCATCTTCATGAAAAACCCCTTAAACCCTATGGTGACCATTGATCAATGGTCCATGATTAATTTCAATTTAATAATCAAAAGCAAGTGGGCCACTATAATATAAAATAGAATTAGGGGCAATATGGTAATCTTACTAAAGCAAGTGGGTCACTTTAATTTTCTGAATCCTAGGTTTAAAAAGCTTGATTTGACCCTTGTCAAGTCACCTCTCTCCTACTTTCCAGCACCAATATTAACGTACGTTAGTGTTGTGATAGAAAATTCTGACCTCGTGTAAGACATTGCTAACATGTGTTAACAGGCATATACTAAAAAGTACAAAAATAAAAGAACGCATAAATTGTATATTTATTTAATAAATGATAAAAACGATCATTACAATCAATACTAAAAATGTATCAAAAAAGTTTTCATACATACATAATTATTTGTGAAATGATAAAAAACTATCAAAACATAAAAAAGATCTAGCTATGCTTCATTCGTGATACCCATCTTCATCTTTAACACGAAACATCTCTTCACCTACAAAAAAAGATAACACGTGTTAGTTGGACTCTCCGAAACATATAACGAGACATCACTAACATGTGTAGTGTAATTCTAAAACATATGTTTTACTGAATTAACGTATGTCATATGAACCCTAACACACGTTAGTTGGGCATATACTACGTATTTCATATGAACCCTAACATCTGTTAGTTAGGTATGTACTAGCATGTGTTAGCATCACTAACATGTGTATAAGCAACACCATATATGCAGTGCCAAGTATATCATACTCAATTTTACAACTATGTTAATAGAACTACTCAAATACGATTAATAGGGTTTGAAATCCAACAATAATAAATTTAAAAAATCAAATCAGAACCCTAGCACCTGTTAGTTGGGCATATACTAGCATGTGTTAGCATATTCTAAAATCAAAACACTAGCACACGAAATATATAATATAATAAAAGACCTCAGTAGCATGTGTTAGCATATTCTAAAATACATGTGTTACTAAAAATAACATATGTCATATGGGTCCTAGCACCTGTTAGTTGGGCATATACTAGCATGTGTTAGCATCACTAACGTGTGTGAGCATACAAGACTCGGACCGCAAAAAATAGACATGTACCCTATACGAGTTCATAACAATTTCACTTGCCAAAAATTTATTAAACATAATACAAAAATTATTTAAACACCCTATTCGTAACAAAAAAAAAATATTAAGTAGAATCAAAACACTAGCACACGAAATATATAATATAATAAAAGACATCAGTAGCATGTGTTAGCATATTCTAAAATACATGTGTTACTAAAAATAACGTATGTCATATGGGTCCTAGCACCTGTTAGTTGGGCATATACTAGCATGTGTTAGCATCACTAATGTGTGTGAGCATACAAGACTCGGACCGCAAAAAATAGACATGTACCCTATACGAGTTCATAACAATTTCACTTGCCAAAAATTTATTAAACATAATACAAAAATTATTTAAACACCCTATTCACCAAAAGATTAAACATTTATATTGTTTATAAAAAACATCACTTACCACAGCCACATCACCAACGCCTCCTTCTTCCAAATAGCCTACTCGTGAAAACCAACACTGGAACAGATAACATGTGTTAGCATATACTAACATAAAAAAAACTACAAAATTATTCATCAATCACATGTGATCTGTCAACCTCATGTCCTCAATCTAATAAAAATCTAACATAAACAAAATAATAATAATAAAAAAAATAAAAAAAAACGTTAACATAAGTTTTTTTTCCATTCAATCATTTGATCGAACACTTGGTATGCGAACAAAAACTATCCCCAAAACTACTATTATTATTATTCTAACAAAACCCAAACCTAACTACAAACAAATATTTCAAAACTCACCAAGATTCAAGTTTGATTTGTCAATTTGTTGGATTTGTCATCCAAATTGAAAAGAAAAAAATTATGATTTTATAAGTATTATCAATTATGAAATAGTTTATAGGCAAGTTGCTGCTACAAGGTTTCATTCTCAAGAAAAGTAAGTTCACTAAGAACGCAACTTGGATCACTAAATTGCCAAAAGTTAAATAGAAATGAGTATAGTTTACAAAGCGAAAAAAAATCTACAGCTAGCATACCTTCCTAGAAACCGTATGTAATTTGCAATCTTCATAACTAAAGAAACAATAGTGATCAAGACTCCACTAGTTTCAACAAAGGTATTATCCCATCAACACATCCAGCTGCTTTCTTATTGCATCCATCCAAACTACTTTTTTTATTATTATTATTATTATTGCCCTTCTTCCCCTCCTTGCAGTGGTTAGTTAGGGTTTCTGGTCAACCACGATGGTGGCGGTGGCGTTGGTTGTTGTGGTGGTGGTGGTGGTGGTGGTGCTTCTAGAGAGAGACAGAGAAGGGGAGGGTAGAGAGAGAGGGCATCTTCAATAAATTGAATTTGAAAAAAATGAAGAGAGAGAAGGGGAAAACAATTTATATAGTGAGAGAGAGAAGGGGGTGATGGAAAATGACCAAACTAATCCTCATAATATAATAGAGATTAATGGTTGGTGGGATGATGTGGAAGCATGTGGACCAAGTAATGAGTTTACTATGGTTTTTCATCTAATATGGGTTTTTCACATATACTTCCCCTATATATATATACACACACATTTACTAAATATTTGCAATAGTAACTTATTTGTCTTTTAGTGATTTTGTGTTTTGGTGAAAACATTTTTTTTCCTTTTATTGTCTTTTGTCTTTTACCTTCTTTTTCCTGTTTTGTCGTTTATTTAAATTTTCGTTGACGAGTACACCACATGTCAGTACTTAACTCCGGTTGCAGCCATTGTGAAATCTGAGTCTATTTCTTTTGCAACGGCGTTAATAATCGTACATTTGAGTCGGTTAGTTTATTTCTTTTTCCCCTTTCTTTAATCAAAATATTTGTGTCGGTTTTGTTTGTTGGGATATGCGTTTATTGTGTTGCCAGTTGTTGTGGTCGTGGCGGTTAACTAATCACTGCCAAATATTAAGGTCCAGGCACGTAATGCGGGATAAAGATCCAGTAATATATAATTTCGAATAAAATTGTGTGATTTAACATTTTTTTTTCTTTCTTGTAGACGTTGCATTTAGTATATAGTTTGGTATTCAAATTTTACATTATCAATTAGTTAGCTGGTTTTTTTTTACATGAATGGGATATAAATAAAATGTAAATTTATAAACCTACATTATGACCTAATTCTATGAATCATCTCTTTTACTTCAAAAGTCAAAACCATTCATCTATTTTATTTAATCTCTATTTTATTCAGAAAGTGTAGTACTATTAAAGGGTCTTTGATCCAGTGGTAGTTAAGAGTTGGTTTCAACTCTCTGGTTAATGAAGATGTTTACAAGGGATGAGATTAAAGACGCGGTGTTTGATTGCGGCTCAGACAGAGCTCCCGGGCCGGATGGTTTCAACTTTAGATTCGTTAAACATTTTTGGGCTCATTTGGAGGATGATTTCTGGAGTTTGTTTGATTCTTTTTATGAGAGGGGGGTGATTAGTAGGGGATGCAGTTCGTCATTTATCACTCTAGTCCCTAAAACAAAGACTCTGGTTGGGCTAAAAGATTACCGTCCTATCAACTTGATTGGCATAGTAAGCAAAGTGATATCGAAACTTTTAGCTATGCGATGTAGTAAGGTCATAGGAGATTTCATTTCCAATACGCAATCGGCTTTCATTAGAGGGAGATTTATTCTAGATGGTCCGTTAGTGATGAACGAGACGATTGGGTGGCTGAAAAAGAATGGTAAGAAGGCGTTTTTATTGAAGTTGGACTTTGAGAAGGCTTATGATAATGTGAACTGGGGATTCTTGGGTTCAACTTTATGTCATATGGGATTTCCTTCAAGATGGTGCAAATGGGTTAAAGGTATTCTAGAATCGGCTCGTTCTTCGATTTTGGTCAACGGATCGCCTACATTCGAATTCCAATGTGAGAAAGGGGTTCGTCAAGGAGATCCTTTGTCTCCTTTCTTATTTTTGGCGGTTATGGAAGTTTTACATTGCATGTTGGAGAAAGCGATAGAATTGGGTGAGTTAAAAGGTATTTGTATCGGTGGTGATTCTTTGGTCATTTCACATTTATTCTACGTGGATGATGCTTTAATAATTGGGGAGTGGTCTAAAGAAAACTTAGATTGTGTTGCTAGAATGTAGGACTCGATATATTTTTTTTTAAACATAAAAGTAGTAATTAAACCATACACATTAGATAAAACATGTTCAACATCTTGTCCATCAACCTACCCACAACTAGCCACATTAGTTATATTTACAAAGATATTTTTCAAATTGGCTACCATGGAAATCTATGACCCATTTCAAAAGACATGTACAAAACATAATAACAACTTGTTAAATGACTCAAAGATCTTCTACTACCATGGTACCCAACCCCAAAAAGAGAACTTGAGCGTGCATAGTCAACCTCCCTTGAGACTTGATCTTCATTCATGAGCTTTACCTAAAACCAATTCAATCAAACAACATTAGTATGCTAAAACCATAATATCATCTTAACCTTGGAAGACAAGTGTTTCCATGAAACCATGGAAAACACAAACTTCTACCATTCGACCCGTTAAGGGCAATTCCACCTTTTTGACCCATTAAGGGTACTTCCACCATTTTGACCCGTTAAGGGTAATTCTACCGTCTTGACCCGTTAAGGGTGATTCTACATTTTTGACCCGTTAGGGTGCTTCTACCATGAGAAATCATTCTACTAGTTTGCACTTGTGTGACCACAAGGTGCTTCATACCACTTTCAATTCAACAATTTCATCCACTACAACATATACATAACCAATATGACTATTAAGATCATAACTAATTTAGTTGGTAGTAACCAACTTACCTTTATTGTGTGCACCTTGCTCCCCTTGAGTACTTGAGCTTTTAACCTTCACACCTATATAGTGAAGGAAATCCATACTTTAGTTCTCATGCCTTTGCTTATCACCATACTTATTTAAGGTTGATTACCTATCATGTTTTCATAGTCACATATACTATCATCATGTTTATCATTCGTTTCCCACAATTTCACCTATACTAGCATGTTAGGCATTTCATCATACAAGTGGTGTGCATATTCATACACTCATGAGGTTATACTACTCCATAACACTACACCCCCAATCCTACACTTATTTTTACAATTTACTCATCTATTAGCAACAATACTAAATCACATTAAGCTTTTCTTGGTGTTGAGGTCCTGTTGACTTTTAATAGTCAACATAAAACCTTCATCCCAACACCCAATTAACTCTTTTTACAATTCAGCCCTAGAATAAGAATTAACATACAATCTCTTTCAATCTACACTACTTCACATAGCAAGCATGCCTTTTTAACCACAACAAGTAATTATCACCACAAGATCATAAAATCCATCCTTCTACCTACAAACCCATTAAAATTGATTCTACTACCTACCAAGATGACTAGCACTACTAGGAGATTAATAATTCAAGAACATGCAGGGATTTTAGGGATGTTTTCTTACTCAAATTTGAAGCTATGGAAGCTGAATTTAGAGGCCTCAAATCGCCTCCCTCTCTCTCCTGCGTATTCTTTCTTCTTCTTTTTAGAATCCCCCCAATTTTTCCTTCTAACCCACTATTAAGTTGGCCTTTCAAACTTTCCCAAGTCCCACCCCTCAAGATGAGTATTGAGTCATATCTAGTCCTTCCCTTTTCTATCAATTAAGTTTCTACCAACTAACTAAGTAGCTAACTTGGTTAGTTTTATTTTGTTACAAGTACAACCACCAATGCACTACTTACAACTAGGGGTACACACATAAACATACATATATATCCACGAATACATACATACGCATACATTTACACACACATACACATATAAAATTTCTACCATACTATTATTACTTAGCGTTTTTGGGGTGTTACATAGAATCCTTCGGGTTTTTCATGTTTGCTCCGATTAAAGCTCAACTTTCACAAGTCGAACTTATTTGGGGTTGGAGTAGAAGATAGTGAGGTAGTGAGATTGGCGGATGACTTGGGTTGTAGAATTGGGGTTTTGCCATTTGATTATTTGGGGGTTCGGGTTGGAGCAAATATGAATCGGATTTGCCATTGGAATCCGGTAATCGATACGGTTAAGAATAGATTATCATCGTGGAAGGCAAATATTTTATCCATGGGTGGAAGACTTACGCTTGTGAAGTCGGTGCTAACTAGTCTTCCAATTTACTATTTATCTCTATATAAAGCGCCGGTAGGGGTGATTGAGGCTTTGGAGAAGATTATGAGAGATTTCTTATGGTCCGGGGTGAGTAGTGTTAATAAGATGCATTGGATCTCTTGGGAGGTGATTACTACTCCCAAGAAATTCGGTGGATTGGGTGTCCTGAAATTACATGATATGAATGTGGCGCTTCTAGCGAAATGGGCGTGGCGGTTTCGCATGGAGAAAGGTGCGGTGTGGTACAATGTGATTTCAGCGATTCATAGTGGTAGGGGGTTATGGAGTTTTCTGCCAATAAAACGCTCCTTACCGGGCTGCTGGAAGGCCATAGTTAATGTATTGGAGGCGACTAAGGTTGAGAATAAAGCAGTTCAGCAGTTGATAAGAGGCAGACTCGGGAAAGGAGACCAGATTCGTTTTTGGCTGGATTATTGGTGGGGTGAGACTTTACTAAAAGATAGGTTGCCGAATTTGTTTAAACTGGATAAAAAGAAGTCGGCGTTGATTGGTGAACGGATGGAGCTGCACGATGGAGTTACTCGGTTCAAACATAGCTGGTACCGTTACCCCGGTACAGTGGAGGAACTCTCCGAACAGCAGGACATGGACAGAATGATCGCTGATTCGAAGCTTAATGGCTTGTCAGACGGATGGGTATGGGATGTTGATGGGGATGAAGGCTTCACTGTTAAAGCGTTTAGAAAGCTGCAGATTAAGAACAACAGGAATGCTAATATCCTAGCTGGTAATATGGGTTTTAAATGGGAGGGTTGGGTTCCTATTAAGGTGGAATTATTAGCTTGGAGAGTCGCTAGAGATCGGATTCCCACGAGGGTCGCTTTGGTTCAAAGAAAGGTGAATATCCAGGATGTGTCGTGCCCCTTTTGCAGCGAATCTCAGGAAGACGTAAAGCACCTGATAGTGAGTTGCGGATTTGCTTATGGGATATGGAGTGTGATTGGTAATTGGTGTAAACTAGCTCCGTTTTTTGCATACGACTATGAGGATTTGTTGACGCTTTACAAGAATGTTCATGCTGGGAGATGGAGGAAAAAGATCATAAGAGGCATCATTATGGTAACCACTTGGGTGATATGGAATGCTCGAAACAAGAAGGTTTTCGAAAATAGAGATACAAAGGTTATGGAAGCGGTTGCGGAAGTAAAATCCAAGACTTTTTTATGGTTAAAGTATAGAACTAAATTTAATAACATTGTTTGGAATGAGTGGGTTAAGTACCCTTTGTATATTTGTGTATAGTTTTGGCGGCTCCGTTTTTTAGAGCTTGCCGGTGTTAATGAAAGTTTCCCTTAAAAAAAAAAGAAAAATGTAATTTAAAAGAAAAGTCACAAAACATATGTGTTTCCTTTTTAGAAAAACAAAGGGTAGCAATTATGAGATACGGAAAAGGAGAATTAAATCACAAACAAGGAGGGTGGGAAATCATGAAAAGGAAAATATAAATCACAAACAAGGAGAATGGGAAATCATGAAAAGAAGAGGATGAATATGATTTTGAGTTTTTGACAGGGATGAACTCGGTATCAGTATTGTATCAATACCGAAAATACTAATTCCGAAAATTGGTACCGAAAATACTGATTCTGAAAATCATCAAAAATTGGCACCAAAAATATGGATTCCAAAAAGCGTAAAACATTGGTATCGATATAGGTACCGAAAGTGTTTGTTATGGTACAATATGACATTTGAAGGTAAAAAGTAGATAAATACCATACAGTACAAAACTAGTACCAAAACCAAAGTACCGATCCCGAAAAACCACAATAACATGAACCAAATTGGTATCGAAATTCAATATGTACGGTTCAGTACCGGTACCGAATTGCTTATCCTTAGTCACGTTGGTGTGGGAAGAAATCAATATTTTTTTATATTTAGACATAATTAGGTATATAATTTCGAAGGGCATTTTAGAATTTGCATAACAAGTGTAGGAATAGTTATTTTACATTTATCAATATTAACTTGATTGTTAAGAACTTAAGATTAATTGAAAGGGAAAAATAGCAATTCTCTGGTTGTATCCATTATTTTAATATCAATTTCTTATAAAAAAATATCATAAATCTAGAATTTTGTTATCTTTAAATTATTGCTAGAGAAAATTACGCAATTAGTTCCTGTGGTTTGCCTTTAGTTTCACCTTTAGGTATTAAGGTTTAAAAGTTTCAAGTTAAGGGTTTAAGTTTAGTTTTTGTAACATAATAGGGTATTAGCACTAACGGGGGGTTAATATTTAACTGAGTTTACCCTCACATGACAAAGGCTAAACCACAAGGACCAAATGTGAAACTTAAGTGGAGCCCACCTAATAATCTAAAATAATATGATTAAATATATATATAAAAAAACGTTGGGGCTTAGTATCGAACCCAAGACCGACTGCTTTAACATCGCACAAAACAACCATCTGATCTAGATCAGATGATTGTTACAAATTCGTTTCTGAATATATTTAAACTGACGTTAACTGGTATCATCTTCCCCAAATGTAAACTAAGAACCCTAGTTTTTCAATCGAACTACAAACACGATTATAGACAAACTGATTATGGGGTTATGGGTTGGGATAGAACAACAAACTTAAAGATGGGTTTGATCGAAAACTTACAGTTCGTAAAGCCTTCCAACAGACGAGTCAACCAGAAAGTCAAACAACCGATAATCACGAATCAAGAATGAAATAAAAAGAGAATTGAGAGTTATAGGATGTTTTTCGGTACTTTTAGGTTGCATGGCTCAATTTATAGTATAACAAGTCCGAATGTTGAATTGGAAAATTTGACCAAAGATTAACTATGGACGCGTCTAGAATGCTTAAAATTGGAATGTATTGGCTGTAATTGAGCGTGTATAGCACAAAAAATGATTTGTCGGTCGAAATCAATCAAAAATGTTTCCAAATTCAGATCGATGACGCGCCAATTCGCAGGTTCTATGTTGTTCGACTTGGGTTTTGACTTAGCAGAATTTGACCAAGGGAAAACAAAATAGATTAAATATAATCGGTTTCCATTATTACCACAAACACACAAGCGGTGTAGTGGTTGATGATTTTTGTTGTTAGGGTTGAACTGGCTGGGTACCCGGGTTCGACCCCCACTACTAACATCAATATTTTTATTTTAGATTATTAGGTGGGCCCCACTTAAGTTTCACATTTGGTCCTTGTGGCTTAGCATTTTTCACAAGAGGGTAAACTCAGTTAAATATTAACCTCCGTTAGTGCTAATACCTTATTATGTTACAAAAACTAAACTTAAACCCTTAACATGAAACTTTTAAACCTTAATACCTAAAGGTGAAACTAAAGGCAAACCACAGGGACTAATTGCGTAATTTTCTTTTATTGCTATATTTAGTAAACGATATTTTTAAATGTTAACACATTGTTGATTTACATGGTCACAATGGTGTTTAAACCCACTGTGACAATGATACGTCTAAACGACTACGTGTTTAAACCCTTCAGGTCAGCTCTCCGAGCCACACCCCACAGTCTAAGTCCTTTTTATACTTCCCCTATATAGACACTCGCATATCATTAAAGAATGTATTATGTATATGTTCTGCGGTAACCTTTCGACAAGAAGTAAAACTGAATACAATGTTGCAAGTTAAAAGGCCGAAAGATGGTATAAGCGAAGTCACTGAAAGCTTAAAACGAGTAACTAAAAATTCCCACAAGTTTGTTCTCGAATTCTAAGTTTGTACGTAACAGGCTAGCTTGGTATTTATGACAATTCTTTTCGATATGAAACTCATGTACCATCGATATTTGAAGTTTTTTGAACTACTATGATACCAAATGATGATAAAAAAAAATAATAATAATAAATAAATAAAAATAAATAAATAAAAAATAGTAAAATGTGTATGGAAATTTGGTAATAAATGTTTTTGGTTGTATTATTATCCTTACATCCAACCCACGTCTACCTTCAGAAACCACTTGCTCACGAGTATATTTCTTTGAATGCAATGCTAGTAACTATTAGCGACTGTTTTGTCATCAATTATAGAAAAAAGCATAAAGAAAGCTATTAATATAAACTTTTTATAGAATGACAAAATGACCCTGACAGATCATACGTGTGAATCAGCATTCATGTCGTCGGGTCGTTACTTGCTTGGATTGGAGTGGCATGAAATTCTCATTACTTATTTTATTCTATTTTTGGGTAAGTGATCGATAACTACATGATAGGTTAATATGCATAATTGTTTTTATATGTAACTTAAAAATCTATTATATAATTGAAAGCCTCAAATCCTACATGACACTTATATAGTCATTCTCTCTCTTTGAGAGTGTCATGTAGAATGTCATATGACATTAACTAATTTTAGGGAAAAAAAGTTTAAAAATAAAATTGATTTTTTTTCTCTTTCATGTTTCCTCCTATAATTTTTAAACGTTAATATTTTTTATCTATAAGATTTTTAAAGAAAAAAATTACACCAAATTAACGAACGTTTTATTATCTTTCCTCCTAGTCATCACCACATGGTTCCAACCTAGACAGACAACCATTGTCGCGTCACCATGTCCATGCCCAATTCAACCCCATTATCTGTTTTATTTGATTCTTATATTTTACTGTTTCCTATTTGAATAAAGCTTCGATTTCGATTCAAGCCTCTTGGAGCCCCTCTTAGTGAAATCCTTTTTCAGGAACTTCTTATTACATCTCTTGTAGTGAAACAATATTCAGATGGCTTGAATATGGTTTTTTATATCATGTAAGAAAAGTACATTTCAACGGTACTATTTAAACAACTTATATTTTTAGGGTATCACGAAATTAACTTTTGGATAAGGTATGAAACTAACGCACAAGTATAAGACAATAAACTAAGTAAAACTCAAAGACATATAGTGTAAAATTTGTTGTGCATATAGATTGATTTACGCGCAACAGCAGCGCAGCTTGTTCCCCGTTTACCCGCCGCTTACTTATAATTCTTGTTGGTTATTAATTGAAAGTTCTGATTATGAATTAAAAAAAATAACATTATCGCAACAATAGTTGCTTACATTCTTTTAGCATAAAATATGATACCTTTTCACTATTGGTGAATTAAAAAATTAGTTATGATACATAATTGCCATTTAAAAGGGTTATTTTTCAAATCACAATCATGTCTACAAAATTTGGTTAGAAAAACCTAGTGTTTCTACAAAGAGAATGATATCCTACTATAACTTTTCTAACATCACTTGATAAGTCTATTATAGTGTAAGAAAATATATCCCTTTCTGGATATCATACATATATGTTAAGTAAAGTTCAAAAACTAGCACCACAGCTTATGGTGTGGTGGTAAAGGTGTTTATGTTGTAAAGGGGAGGTTGGGACAATTGTCATTTACATTTAACCAAATGTATACATCATATATATATATACATACACACAAAAGTGTCCCATTCTTTCCATTAGACTCTGGAATTAATCTACACAAGTACGCTTCTCTTTCGGGTCACCATGCTCATGTTACAACCCATGTTTTTGGAATTTAGGACCACAAATTTTCTAAAAATTCACAATTGGTCAATAATAATTAATATAGCTATGAAATCACTTAAGAAGTAGGTCGACATTGGCAACTTGAATCACATATACACGAAACTATTTATAAATTTAACAGGAAAAAGTGTATAATTAGCCATAAATTAGTCATAAACTACTTATATGAACATACATCAAATTTATCAACATGTGACATGATTGCATGATACGTCTCTAACTGGTATGCATCGACTCAAGTCACAAGAACTATAATATATTCATTTCATTAGCTTATGATAATGAGTCGCCCTTAAATCACATATTATTTTTTAAAAAATAGCTATATAATTCATGCTCACAAAACCGCCTTACAACGTCCCATTATTCATTTTGATCTTAGTAAAATGATTCTCATTAGTAAACATATTTATCACATTGTCAACACGATTTTTATTAATTAGCTTGTGACGTAACGTAACGTGTAGGTTAAGTATTTATTGATATAAAGAGCTAGCTAGACCTATGTCGTAGTGACCACAATTCCACATTGTATGCAAATGCAAATAGAATAAGGGTGTTGTCTTTTCTAGTGTCCCGTGTAAATGGCATCATGTTTTGAACAGCATTGTATCTATGCAATTTGGTTGGGGACCAAAAGTCATCTCTCAGCTCCCCATGAATTTGTGTGGTTTTTTTGTACCTTATCTTCTGTAAATAACATACAAAACAAACGAAAACTGAACAAGTGGGTATCTTTTGACAATTGCCATATATGTCTATAACTACTAATTAATGTAACAATCATGTACATGCAACTCATTTCACTCCATTAGTGTTACAAATATAATGATATTTTTGCTTGGGTTAAACTTTACACCGCATCGTTAACGTACCAACTGATACCGATTAGATGCCTGAAGTAACGTATCGCCGCAACGCACAAACAAATACCCTAGTTGATTTTTGAATAAAACTTTTTTTCACAAAATCACTATTCAATTGGTTTGTGCTTACACATAAGTATAATATGCTATTTCATTTGTAATCAATTTTTACTAATGGGTAGATGCCATGCGACATTCACTGTATTTTTTATTTTATTTTTAGCATATCTTCACTAACTCTACGTACAAGTTTTTATTGCATATGATACATTTTACTTTTCTTTTCTTAGAGTATTAGTAAAGGTACAAAAACAACCATATTGTTTATTTTGAATTTTAACTAGTAGGACCTCCCGCGCTTCGCAGCGGGTAGATCCAGAAATAGTTATAGGGAAATAACGTAAAAATCATCCCAAGAATGAGTGCTTTAAGAATCGAACTCATATCACTTACATAGAGGACAAGTGCCTTCACCACTAAGCCAATTACACCTTTTGCTTTTAATCTATTTAGAAGCTATATATACAAATATTACAGTGTGAGAAACAAAAACGAAAGAATTAGTGGATGCCATGTGGCATCCACTGATTGGATGACCGTCTCCTTAAACCAATCAGCATAGCCCTGCACTATTCATGATGAGTTTAAATTTATATGTATATAATTTATATGTATATAATAAAGCATATACTTTATAAATTTAGTATTATTATTATTCAAACCCGCTTGAATAATAGTTGTTTTTTATTAGGTCCAATTTTATCTGCGTTTCGATGTAAATTTCGTTTAAAACAGAGTTGGTAGTGATAATGTACAAGTATTCTAACTATAGAAGTCATAAAGATTTTTCTAGTTTTTTTTTTTTAATTTTATTTTATATGTGAGTTTTGATACCATTTCGATCTTTAGTATTTTGTTTACGTGATTCATCATTTTTACATCCATTTTTTGCTTGGTTTAATGGCCCCGTTGAAACGCACACCTCCTAAAAACTAATTTAATTTATTTATTTCATTAAATAGTTATAAAAGATATACAACGGTATATAATAATATAACAACTTGAGTGATGTTTAGTGTCAAAAGAAAATGTAAATGAATTATTGAAATATTATCTATTTGTTATACGGTAAAAACAAAATAGGTGTTGCATGGGTAAAGGCGCAAATTCTTAACAAAAATGCCCTTTGTAAACACAAGAAAACATGGGGGTAATGAACCCGCATGCAAGCATGCAGAAACAAAATACACCTAAACATATATATAATAAATACTAATCCAATGCTTGATCCCCCATTTGCGGGTATTTATTTAATTAAAAACATATATTATATTGTTTTGTGGAATGTATATAAGAAAACAAGTGAACGGAAGAAAGCCTGATATAGGGATTTGTGAAGTTTTAACAAATCCAGTACCGTGATTTTGTTTTATCTGGTATTTTTTGGTTACTTTATAGTGCGTAGTTTTATAAATTTTAGGAGTGGTACATAAGAATATCATTTAAATGCTGTTAGTACCACTATATATATTTTTATTTATATATTCTATCCCCTCGTTTGAAATCGAAACATCCCTCTAAGACCTAGTGTAGTGGGGTGTGATTGGAGCTTGAAATCACAACATAGCGCCCCCACACCATTAAGGGGGGCGCTATGTGCTAAAAATGGGCCAAGGCGTTATGGTTTTAACGCCGGAGATCACAAATATCAACCAATCATTTTTTGACACCTCAGCTTCTCTCTCATACTCTCTCATTTTCTTATTTTTGTATTATTTTTTTACTTTAAAAAATATAAACAAATTCGCGCCCCCAATACACCCTCATTTTGAATTAAAGCTCCATGCTGACTCAGCTGCCACATGGACCAATCACTGAGTGAGGCCTTAAATTTTTTCCGTCCCACTACACATGGTCTAACCGAAGTTCCACAACACGTTCCACGTCCCCTGCCAAACCACTACATTTTTAATCACAACTATTTCAAACTTATTTATCCCCACAACAATATGCAAATATCGTCCACCCCATTATCCATTTGATTACCTACTTTCCTTTTATTTAAACTATATCTAAATTTATATACTCTATTTTTATTTATTTAATTAAGAGTATTATTTATTTATGTATTAACTAAAATATTACAAAATATGAAAAATAAAATTAAAAACAAGAATATTCATTAAATTACAAAAAAAAAAAACAAAAAAACAAAACACCTACAACAATTTAAAAAAGACACACTTATCCTAAAAAAACACACTTAAAACCTAAAATTAAAAGGATGCAAAACACACACACGGTTCATGTGTTGGTTATTGGGTTTACATTGGAGGAGCCTGGCATTTTTATTGAAAACTTCTTGTAGGACATGGGTCATTTTTTATATTAAATTTAATAATAAATAATAACGATACTCTCGTTACTAACATGAGAAAATAAATAATATAAATACCGTATAGAAAATAAATAATTAAAAAATGAAATAACATAATTAATATGTTAAATATATTGGTTCAAACCAAGATCTTCAACTAAAAGGTAGATTCTTTAACTTCTTATTCTACAAGGGCTTCTTGTAGTCTCCTGGCAAGATCTTCAAAACATAGAGTCTTTAACAAGATTTTTTGTACAGTTCTTGGTTACGTGAAGGAACAAACTAATGTTGATGGTTGTGGCTGAGGCACATGTTCATCACATTTCTCTTAAAACAAATTTTGTTTCTTTACTAAAGACAATGCGTCTGTCTCCCAGGATACAACAACCGAAACAGTCTGTATTGGCGAAGATGGTTCACGCGCCCGAGGTTACAACGGGTAAAATTGCTTATTAGGATTTGGAACGATGAAAATGAAATTTAAAGAGTACTCCTCTCTAATTTGATGGTCGAATAAAGAAATATGCTACTACTTCTTGGTTAGTGTGATTTTATTTTTAGTAAAACTCATAGTTTTCTCGATCTTTTATAAAAAAATGAACCTTTATGTTCATTATAAAACATACAAACCATAACCTTAATATCCATTTATCATGAGTTGAATGAAATACTTAACATAGAATAGACTTTTGAGATCTTATGTAACTACCCATAAGAAGTCATAAGAACTAGCCAATTGATTGTGGTCACAAAAACCATTAATATAAGTGATAACATGATTAGTGCATACCAACCACAAGATACCATTCATCCTAGTAGTAGTAAAAACATATTTTACTAAATTTCCAACACTTCTTTTACCGTCTATAGTTATGTTGTGTAGTTATGATGAGAGTGAAAGGTTGAGTGTTAAAATTGATTTGTGTATGGAAGATTGGTAGAGAGATAATAAGTTATTACTCCGTATTATTTTTTCCCAACAACTTCCGGACTCGTCCGCTTAACTAAACCAAACTACAAGCGGAAACGGGTGCCGTTCAGAATGCCGGACTCGTCTGGTTGGATACGATTGTGGGTGCTCTTACATTGCAATTTCAACAAGTAACAGAAGGTTAACTAAAATTAAACAAATTAATCAAAACATGGAAGGATTGGAGTTGGGGACAACAGCATGCTTGGTGAGATGGTTATGGGAAAAATGGGTGACTAATAAAAACATAGTGTCTCCTTTGGATACAACAAGGGAAGGTGAATCAAGGGCATAAACTTTATAACTTGATACCCACATGCATGTTTTTCTATTTCTTTAATTCCCATTTAAAAAAAAAAATGAGAACTCATTGCCTCGAGAACTTTGGGACTTACCAATGTGTTTAAGTAATGTGACGTCCTGACAAGTTGGTTCATCGGTTTCGAACCTGATGGGGGCGAGTTTACGGATTCCATCCAATTCTCGCGCAGGAGTACGGTCTCACGGTAGTCGAGGAGTCGACCTTCGATATAGCCCTGAAAGGGTGGGTTTACACGTGAGATTCTTTGCTGTAAGATAATAGAAATACTGAATTGATATTACTGAATAGTTAGGTTACAATATATAGAGGTTACAATATATAGATATCACTATAAACCCTAAAAACCTAACTAAGCCCGTGGGCTCATACTACCAAAACCCTAATCTGATATACTATCTAATACTCCCCCGCAGTCAGAGCGGAAGGAAACTAGAAGCTCAGACTGGAAAAACAAAAAACATAAAAAAATAATAATATTAAACGTTCTTCAATGTCGGTCAAAAGTTCTGCCATAATCTCATAATCTTGCAATCCGTAATCTTCAATGAAAATCCACCACTAGTTTAATGATCATGTAAGCCGATATGAGGCAACCAATGCGGCGCGGCGCGACGGTGGATAGCGGCGCGGCGGCGGATCATAATCCTGCAAGCGCCGCAGCAGTAGTCCAATAAGCGGCGGCGAGGCGGCAAGGAGCGACATGACGGAGAAGCGAAATCAATAAAAAAAGAGGTGGCGGCAGCTTTCATAAGAAAGATTTATGAAAACGGCGGGAATATGTCTAGAATCGACAATTGATAATTTATTTAGAACTGGGAATAATGATCAATCAAGTATTTTACCAATCTTACATGGTATCAGAGCCAGCCTAGGCTCTATACTGATTCCACTGCGCCACACATAAATAACCAAAACCCTAATCTGATATACTATCTAATATTTGCCATTCAAAAAAAAAGTAATGTGACCTTAAAAGACTTAATTTTAGTAAAAACTGAATTTTAACATGAGATGTCTAGACTGGAAGTCCTTTTTAGTGACAGTAAAACATGAATTAACTACCTATCATAAATTAATTTATTAGGCATCTATATGATTATTATATACCACTTGTGGTCACAAGAATGTAAGAATTTTAAACTAAACTAGTTGTATAAAATCACGCGCGTTGCGCGTTTTACAATCAAGATTTAGATGAGGTGTTGATCAATCAATGAATTATACAATCGAGATTCCATTTTGGTTGTAAACATTAAAAAAATTAAAGAAATCTACACATAAGGTAACACATGAAATTTGTAACGAAATTAGATAATATTATGTTATTTATATTAATAGTATATAATATAATAAAGTTTTTGAATAAAATAATATGAATAAAATAATAATATAGTTAATTGAATAAAATAATATGAATAAAATAATATATAGTAAAATAATAATATAGTTAATTAAATAAAATATTATTATAATTACTATTCAATTTGAAACACTATTCATTTAAGTTCAATTATTAATATATTGTAATATATTTATCATATAAAAGTTTTTTTTTTATTAGTTATCTTTTAAATTAAAACAGAGCAACCAACAAGAATTACAAGTGAGCGATGGGTAAACGGGCAACAAGTTGCGCCGCAACCCCTTTTTGGATAGTAAAGCCAACTCTATTAAATATGAAGCTTGTGTCTTTGGCCGCAGGAGAGTTACTCTGCACCACCTTTTGAACTCGATCTAAAAACCGGATTGCTTTGGGAGCAAGGCCCCCAAATGTGTCAAAAGCGAAGGCCTGCGAAGATCGTGCTTGAACCTAAGGTTTAACAATGACAACAAAAGTTACTATGATTTTGTCATCTCATGAAACCAATTTAATTTCAGTTTTGTAATTACACTACAAGAAAAGTCGAATATCACCTAAAGGAAATATCCGTCTTAAATTTACCAAGGAATGCTGTCAACTCCTTTGGCGAATGCCCTTTTTGGCAAAATCGCACAGAGCCTGGGTGAAGCTTTTGATCTGTCTTCCCGCCAAAAGGCAGTTATTGCATGCTTGCAAAGCCCCCATGCCCAAGATTTCCTAAATGTTATCCCGATCGAAGGTTTGGGCCAAACCATGTCTGGGGTTGAATATAGGGCAATTCTCAAATACCGATTGATGATCCCCATGTACCATGAAGATGAAGTCTGCCCGATCTGCCGTAAGGCACGCTTGGACAAATACGGGGAACACGCGGTTCACTGTAAGGAGTTGCCTGGTTTCAAATATAGGCATGACTGGGTCCGGGACGTTCTTTGGGATATTTTAAGAAGGGCTGGGATCTCAGCCAAAAAGGAGGCGCCTGTGAATTTCCTCTCGGACCCCGCAGAAGGGAGATCCACCCTACGTCCAGCAGACTTGCTTGTCTTTGGATGGGCCGGGGGGAAACACGCTTGTGTCGACCTAACAGGTGTATCTCCCCTGGTTGGTTTGAGGGATAATGGTTTTGTAGTTGGCCAAGCGGTGCGGAAAGCAGAGGTGAAGAAAGTCGAGAAACATGCTAAAGCTTGTGAGGAGAACCAACATGTTTTCGTACCCCTGGCATTTGATACCTTTGGCTCCCTGGCACCGGAAGCCATCCGTTTCCTGACCAGAGTTCAACGGGTTATTCATAGCAATGTCTCGGCGCCACGAGGGCATGGGTTCGTTTTTAGCAGGTTAGGGTTTGCCATTCAGAAGGGGTTGGCGGCGCAGCTTGTTGCCCGCCTACCCGCTATCTTGATGTAATTTTTCACGGTTATGTGTTTAATTAACTTTCCAAAAAAAAAAAAAATTATAACAATAAAAAAAAAAAAAATACTATGGAGCCGTCAGTTATCCATCAGAAATATGTACGATGGCTTGAGAGCACATGGATGATCTATCGGTGATAAGAGGGCAATAATTTACTCTCGCACATACTAAGTTTTATACAAACTTTACTGAATAAATATGTTAATATTTGAATATAAAATCGTACTCAAAACATATGTGATTTGCACCATACTCCTATGTGGTACTAGTGGCCACTTCCTCAAACATCTACTCTTATGCCCATAAATGAGTACATATGCGCATGCACAAATTTAAGAAATGACCCATTTCACTATGTCCATTTTTGACCTTTTCCTCACATTAAATAACAAGTGAAAATATATTAATGGATGATGTATGATATTATATGATGCAAGTGCTATGTTATAAAATATATAAGCCACGTGGGAAACTCAAAATGAATGATAAACATACATGATGTTTTGTAGTGAAAATCGGATAATTTCCAACTAAATACTACACCACTTGTATAGAAGGCTTCACATTTGATTGCACAAGTGGTTTGTGACATTTAATGTTTAGAGAAAGTATAGGATACAAAGTATCCTTAATGTACAAAGTGTAAGAAGCTATGAGAAATTGCCACTTGTCAACCTAACCTAACCATGATTAACCTAATTAAAGTATATTTAAACTCAATTGTAGTTAAACCAAGGACAAATCAGTAACCTAGACTCCTGCAACACTACTACCAGATCCAAAGCCCTTAAAAGCCCCAACACAGATCCAAATCGCAGACGACGTTTCTCTGACCATTCCTTCACTTCCGGTCATCTTCTCCGGTTGAGTTCTCCCCGCCGACACAATTCCGGTCATCACTCATCACCTTCTCAAACCCAGAAAAGAATTGGTTCCAAGACCTTGAATAATTGTGCAAGCATGAAGCTGTTTCAAAGAATGAATATCTTGACAGTACTCAAATGAATGAGCCAATTTTTGTGGTGAAAAAGAAGGGTCTGAAGGTATTGTTTCTGCCCCGACACCACGACCACCCACGATCCTCACCTTCCTGTTTCAGTACCAATTACGACGATTTTCGGCTTATAAAAAAGTGAATACTGTACCGGTCAACTTCATCCATGTCAAAATCGACTTCACACCCAAACCAGGCACATCTCCTTTGTTTTGCAAAGCACTGATAATGACAGGAAGAAGAAGAAGAAAGCTGCTTGTAAGAGGTTTGAATACGGGAAAAAGTGAGGAAAATGTGAGTTTTAATTATACTGAATGCGTTTTACAAAACCAAGTGCGTTTTACAAAAAACAACAAGTGCGTTTTACAAAAACCAAATGCGTTTTACAAAAACCAAGTGCGTTTTACAAAAACCAAATGCGTTTTACAAAAACCAAGTGCGTTTTATAAAAAACCAAGTGCGTTTTGTAAAAACTAGTATAAATAGTGCTTAAAAAACCAAATGCGTTTTATAAAAAAACCAAGTGCGTTTTATGATTTTCTGTTTAACAGTTTCTGATCTTCATTGTCTGAAACTTTTTTGAAAGCCATTTTTTCCTTTAATTCTTCTTCTATTATCAACATTGTTCGTTTCTGTGAATAATACATGCGTTGATAGTGATTTTTGAATATGATTCGACTAATTTTATCAATTGAATTATCATACTCTGTTTTTTTTTTCTATTTTTTTGCAAATACGTTTTGATTTTGTTTGTAATCGAATTGTTTAATCATTCTGAACGTTTAATCGAGTTGAAAATGATGAAAAATCAGGTTCAATTGATGAAAATTTTTGCATCGATTATGTCTGTTGTTATGGTTTCACAGAAATTTAAACGTGTTTTTCCTAATTTACCCTTGGTTAGATTAACCCAAATATGATTAGGATTGTTAATTATCATCTTGTCACCCCCTAAATTTAATGGCTGAGAATCCTTCTTACACTTTGTATGTTAAGAAACTTTGTACATTAGCCTCTCTCTAATGTTTAAATTATGTGGAGATTATTTGCTTGTAGGTTTGTTAACCCAAATCGTTTAACATCTCAAATTATTTTCATTGATAATCATAAAAAAGACTATTATAACAATATTATTATTGGATTAAACAATATTTTTACAACCATTCATTTTTAGCTGTAACAAAAAATTACCTATTAATCATAACAATAACAATTAAAACGCCATTTATACTTTTATAGTGTTAACATATATTGTCTTATACATAAGATTTATTAAACATATTGATACGATTATCGACTTGTCGTTTTTACATAAGATTTAATATGCATTTCGATACAATGTTCAATCTGTTCTCATATAATTTTGTAGATTCATTGAAGTAATTAACTAAGATTCACATTCTAATAATCATAGAAGAAAACAAGTCATGGATGAAGATGCATATTTCCTATAAATTATCTTATCTAAAATTCAGCCCATTTTGTTGGAAATCGCTTATTTTTATATTACTAATGTTCATTATATTACTAATGGGCATGCTAAAAGGTTAATAACTTTATGAAATGTGAATTAATTATGACCAGAACATAATTGGACATACTTATTGTTGTGTCCAAGATTTTAAAAAAGAAAAACTTTAGTTACTTTTTGGGACTAATCTCTCCCTCAAGGCACCCATAACACTTGGCACTTGTCATCTTTTAAAAAAAAAAAACCACTGAACGTCATCAAAGTGGTGTGAGATATCTTTATCTTGAAAGTTTTAACTTTAAGATAAACTCATCTATATTATCTTCTATAAAACAAAGACACTTCAACAGTGTCTTTGTTTTAATATATATATTTATATAGTATTAATTTGTAAGATTTTTGTGCAATATGGGTTGTACCCTATGCTATGTGGGTTGTACCCATATGTAGACAAAATTAGTTTTTGTTTTTGATTTTACCATTTGGATTTACAAGCCGGTATCATTAGGTACAAGTTAGCCATGCTTCTTTTAATTATCATCCCCATCAAACAACAGATGCAATTTAAACCCCCTCCTCTCTCTCTTAAAACAACCCTCCTGCAACCCAAAAAAAACCTAATTCGAAGACCCATCATCATCTTTATCATATCTGATTTGGTTTGCAACATGTGTGGTTGTGGTGGGTCGTGGTTGTGGTAGGTGATGGTGGTGAGGGAGGGAACGAAGTAATCGCGAGAAATGGAACTCTCCTAACAATATATTTTTTATTCTTGATATGCAAATATTAAATAAATTTCCATCAATAATATTCTTTGTTTTAGGGGCTGTTTGGTTGATTAAATGTTGAATCATTAAGATGTCTGAATGGTTAAGAGGACTGAATGGTTAAGAGGACTGAATGGTTAAGCGCTGAATCATTAAGTTGGACCTCTTAATGGTTAGTTTTCTTGTTGGCCACTAATTTTTAGGTTAACTTTATTTTCTGTCACTAACTTTTATGTTAACTTTATTTTCTTCTAATTTGATCACCAAACTTAGACCAATAAACTTTTAGCTTTTAGGATTTAAAACTTTTGGCCACTAATTTTTAACTTAACTTTATTTTCTTTCAATTTGACCACCAAAATTTTAGCTTTTATGATTTAAAACTTTGACCACCAAACTTTTAGCTTTTATGATTTCAAACTTTTACCACTCAAATTTTTTAAACTTGCATTGCACTTTGGCCAAAATTTTAGCTTTTATGCTTTCAAACTTTGACCACCAAACTTTTAGCTTTTAGCCGCGAGTATTTTTTTGAAGCCCACGCGAGAATAACAGTCACTTAATATTATCTTTTATGTCCACGAAACTCTCCACGCAACAGGAGCTCCCACAGCGATGCGCAGTCTTTAACGTCCGCCAAACACTCAACGCAAAATGAGCTCCCGCCGCATTTCGCACAACAGTCGCATCCACGGCGAAGCACGGGCAACTAATACCTAGTATACCACTAAAGTAAAGTATCCCCTGTTATTTATTCTATAAAGTTTTAAGATAAACTCATCTACCACTAAAATAACATATTCCATGTTATTTATTAGGGAGAGAATTATAAAGAGTATCCTTTGATTATTATAAAAACTAAACATATTTATTAATACACAAAAATCTGATTAAAATCAAATCTACTATTCAAATCTGGACGTCTATTATTATAGTGTAATTACATGTTCTGTCCTTTATAGAAAATTTTCGCTCATTTTGTCCTTTATTTTCTCATTTGCTACACTCTCTGTCCTTTAGCCTAACTTAATTAAAAAACTTGGTTAACTTTATTTTCTAAGTTTACACTTTTAGCCCCTATAGTTTTGATCGACCCCTAACCCTTGATTGACCTCGAATTCGATCACAGAAATTAACGAAATCATAGGGCTATTATAGAACATCAAATTCCGATCAAAACCATGTATAATAATCGTACTGACCGGATCGTTTTTGAGGCTAGATCGAACGATTAAAATTGCGACTGGTTGATCTTGTTCTTCAAATTACGAACGATTTGGTGAGTGTTTATCGTTATTTAGTCAAACTCCCACATGATCTTTGGATAACCGAACTAATCCTATCTTTGTCAATTTCAGTTGTTCTCCACCCTTGCCTATATAGCGCTCTATATTTTTTGTTCACATTACGCTCTTTTTTCACGTTCACCATACCACACAAGAGATTAATATTTATAAACTAAGGGCATTGTTTAAGGCTAAAATGTGTGGAATTGCGACCCCCTCCATCTCAGCCATTTTCCCTTCAACAACGCCTCTTCCTCCATTTCCCAAGTGCCATTGAACCATCGTCATTCCAATACGAGCATCAACAGATGCTTTTGTGGGCGCATTTCAGCTTAAACTAATTAAAAAGGGAAAATAGGGGAGGGGTGCTATTAGGAGGCTTTATTACATTTTCTTAATCGTTATTGAAAGGAAACAATAAAACCCTTATTAACGTGAAGCTAAGGTGAAGCTGTAGTAACGTAATGAAGCCTCTGAGGCTCCATTCCACATGACATAGCCTAATATATAAATGTACAAAATAAATAGTATCCTACACATGCTAGCTTGGGTATGGAATATAAGGTCACTCACGTGCCAAAAAAAAACTCTATAAATAATAAGCACGGTTGATGAGTGGTGAAGAAACCAAAAAGGACTAAATAAATACATGACCCCTCTCTCTCTAAATGTTTATAAATATATTATTACAGTAACTAATAATCCATTCAGCAGCCTAGTGCTCTCTGGCCTCTGCTGTCACACACACACATTTTTTGTGCTTAGTGTTTGTTTGTGTGTGTTTCTTTAAAGCTTAAAACAGAGCAGACTCTTCTTTGTTTTTCTTGAAATGGAAATAGATAGTGAAATGAAGGTATCCAAGTTCAAAAGAATCTGTGTTTTCTGTGGTAGTAGTCAAGGCAAAAAGAGCAGCTATCAAGATGCTGCTATTGAGCTTGGAAAAGAATTGGTATATATATATATATATATTATATATATAATATCTTTTTTTTTTCTTCTTTTTTGGGATTTTAAATATGCTTTTTTCTTGCTATTTTTAATAAGTTTCTTTAAAAAAAAGTCATTTTTTGTTTTGAATCTTGTTTTATCTACACTCTTTATTGTTTGTATGAAACCAACAACAAGAATGTGTTTCTTGATGGGGTTTTGATCTTTTGAATGTTTGATACTTTGATTTATATGAACAATAAAAAAAATGTGTTCTTTTTATTTTCAAGATTATTGTTTCATCAATGGACAAAAAAAGCTTAAAGCTTTTGCTTCATGACACCTTTTAGCCTTTGCATGTTTATTATTAGTGTCCATTTTTTGCAGGTTTCAAGAAACATTGATCTGGTGTATGGAGGAGGAAGCATTGGATTAATGGGACTGGTGTCACAAGCTGTTCATGAAGGTGGTCGCCATGTTATTGGGTAAGTGCATTAGGCTATATGGTATGGAATGGAGCCTAGTGGCAGATCTTAAACGAAAAACCTGGTAGGGCCGGGCTTAATATGGGTGGGCCGGACTCAATACGTATAAAAATTTTTGGAAATTTTCGGTAGATTTTACACTACGAAACGAAAAAACTGTGTGGGCTGAGGCCTGGTCTAGCCCTAGTGAAGAACCGCCCTTGATGGAGCCCTAGTGTCGACATCGCGCCACATCAGGACCACATTGCGCCACGGGCTACATTCATATATTCAATAACATTCATGCAATGGATAACGTCTCTTTAATTATAAAAAAAAAAAAGAAAATTAATAAAAAAAATTGATTGGTTGTGACAAAGTGAGCCCACCTGAGCAGTTCGTTGCTACTCGTTATTGTGCTCACGACCACTCAATAGCACCCTAATGGCGCTCAAGAAATGGGGGGGCTCTAATGGTGGGAGGGCACTATTTATTATTTATTTATTTATTTATTATTATTATTACTGCCTCAAAAAAAGTGAAAATATTTTAATCAAGATTAACAGATGATGATTAAGGAACAGAATGAATGTGTTTGTTGTTGGGGTTGTCTTTGATGAAAACTAACTTTTTGTCATGTTATTGTCTCTCTTCTTCTGCAGGGTTATTCCCAAGACACTCATGCCTCGAGAGGTATGTCTCATTACTCATAAAAAGTCTTTAAACTTTCCATATTTTTAAATTACACAATACAGAAAATATACATATAAAAAGATCATTACTTGTTTAGTAAATAATATTTTATATTATATAAAAAAAATAATATGCAGAGTTAAGAAGCTTTCATGAGCCTAAAATGCATTAGGAATGGTAGTTAACTAGTGAATATTAATTATATTTACATGCTTTTAAATGATTTATATGTTTTTTTTTCTTTTTTCCTTTTCTGGTGTCATTTTATCCTGAAATTTGCAGCCTGCACAGTTAGCATTTGTACTTTTTTTCCTTTGCATTCATTGAATATGCAAACACATACACATACATATTTGTATGTATATGTATATGTATACTGCAATCACTGTAAAATGCTGACTCCTGTAAAAGATTATTCAAAGACCTCTCTTTCTCTGTCTAAAATATTGTTTTTGTTTTGTTGGTTTGCAGTTAACTGGTGAAACTGTTGGAGAAGTGAAAGCAGTGGCAGATATGCACCAAAGGAAGGCAGAAATGGCAAAGCATTCTGATGCTTTTATTGCTTTACCAGGTTAGTATAAGCCCTGCAACTTGTTTCATATTCTTTCACTAAAATTTTATAGGCATTTGACCATTTAGATTAGATATACATAGGGTCCAGCTGCTTTTATTTATCTTATTATTCTTTCATTCAAATGTATTTATGCATCTTAAATGAGTCTCATTTTAGTCAAAGTATCTTAATATAATATATTTATATTATATATATGAAAGAAAGAAAGAAAGAAAGAAAGAATCTTTGTGAAGCTATAGTAAAGACAATGATAATAATCAAATAGACAAATACTTAAATTGAAAGTTAGGTGTACTGTTTATGAATATGATACTATGTAAATGTGGACTTTGACTTTTCACTTGATAAAAAACAGTGCAAGTTAATTCTTTTCTGATTCCAATTCACTTACTAGAGTTGATTATCAAGAAAAATGATTTTTGTTTTTGTTTTTGCCCATAAGAAAGGTACAATAATGTATGCAGAAGGTACACATGCTTTTGGAAAGAAAATAAACCTCTTTTCATTTGAATTTTATTTGTTGTTTTTGTGATCATACCAAGAAATTGTACATGATACTATGATAGTGATTGTCATTGGTAACTAACCCTTCTGTCATAAATATTGTTTGTTACCTTGTTATTGACCAAATTTAGTAAAGTTCACTCCCTGGAGACTTGAGATTCTGTACTTGATACAAATTTATAATATAAATTTTGCAAGAGGAATTTTAGTAAAATTAAGTTGGAATTTTTTTTTTTTCAATTTAAATTTGTTTCATTCCATAATCGTAAAAATTACATAAAGATAGCAGGCAGACGAGTAAAAAACTACGCCGCCACTTTTTTCTGGAATGGAATTATATTTTGTAAGATGAAATGTAGGTGGATATGGCACTCTTGAAGAGCTGCTTGAAGTGATAACATGGGCTCAACTTGGCATTCATGATAAGCCGGTAAATTTGATGCATCCATTTTCTTATAT
The DNA here is from genome assembly GCA_030844895.1 of Ambrosia x helenae. NCBI lineage: Eukaryota > Viridiplantae > Streptophyta > Magnoliopsida > Asterales > Asteraceae > Ambrosia > Ambrosia x helenae. The sequence goes on from JAUTDX010007367.1 coordinate 123,340, forward strand.
TTCAAAACAAAAGCGTTTACGTTAACCAACGCAGAAACAATAAAGCAATCAAATTTGAATCTTGCAGGTTGGTTTGTTGAATGTGGATGGATACTACAACTCGTTACTATCGTTCATTGATAAAGCGGTTGAGGAAGGGTTCATCAGCCCAAATGCTCGCGACATCATTGTGTTGGCACCAACAGCTAAAGATTTGGTTAAGAAACTGGAGGTAATTAAGATTTAAGTCCATAACACCTTTGACTTTTGAGGTCAAAAAAATAAAAAAGTCAACTGTTTTGAGCTTGTTTGATTGATCAATGACAGGAGTATGTGCCTTGCCATGAAAGAGTTGCTTCAAAGTTGAGCTGGGAAATGGAGCAACAGCTTGGGTACACTGACTATGATATTTCTAGGTGATGGATCAAAGTCATATGGGTCCTTTTCTTTTTCTTGTTCTTAAAATATTAAAGGATTTGTGGCAGTGGAAAAAGGTGCTAACTTTGGAAGGGCTTTTGCTTTAACTAGAATCTTGATGTGAAGGGTTTAGTCTTTTTTTTTTTCTTTTCTTTTTGTAAATTATTGGAGATGAAATGACTCAAAAAAAAATATGTGGGAATTCTCACTTATTTCTTCCCCCCTTGCATGCAACTTTAATTTCTTTTGTAACATTGATTATTATATGCTTCTTCAATTTCTTTGACATGAAGTTACCAAATGCACATCATCTCTTTTGATACATGTGGCATGGGATGAAGCAGGGTGTTTATCGGGTCGGTTTTTGGGTTATTCAGTTTATTTGATCAAATTTAAAAAGGTGAAAATTGATTCGGATTTGAAAAACCCGACTCGAATAATTGAATTTTTAAATTTGGTTCGGTTCGAATTTCAAGTTTTGCAAACAAGATTCTGAATAATAAACACCTCCAAGCTAGTTTTGATTTTCTTTCATACACCATGTGTTAGGTGTATTTTGCGGTTATATTGGTTTCTTAGCATATTGTTGGTTTTGAAACGAACATGTCCATATAATTTGCTAAAAAACAACCTTGTAATCTCCACAAACTATGTGTTGGTGTATTAAGCGGTTATTTTGGTTTCTTAACATATTGTTGGTTTTGAAATAAACATGTCCATACAATTTGCTAAAAGAACAACCTTGTAACCACTACAAACTATGTATTGGTGTATTATGCGGTTATTTTCTTAACATATTGTTGGTTTTGAAATAAACATGTCCATACAATTTGCTAAAAAAAACAACCTTGTAAGTTGTAACCACTACAAATTATGTATTGGTGTATTATGCACTTATTTTGGTTTCTTGACATATTGTTGGTTTTGAAATAAACATGTCCATACAATTTGCTAAAAAACAACCTTGTAACCACTACAAACTATGTATTGGTGTATTATGCGGTTATTTTGGTTTCTTAACATATTGTTGGTTTTGAAATAAACATGTCCGTACAATTTGCTAAAAAAAACAACCTTGTAACCACTACAAACTATGTATTGGTGTATTATGCGGTTATTTTGGTTTCTTAACATATTGTTGGTTTTGAAATAAACATGTCCATACAATTTGCTAAAAAAACAACCTTGTAACCACTACAAACTATGTATTGGTGTATTATGCGGTTATTTTGGTTTCTTAACATATTGTTGGTTTTTAAATAAACATGTCCATACAATTTGCTAAAAAAACAACCTTGTAACCACTACAAATTATGTATTGGTGTATTATGCAGTTATTTTGGTTTCTTAACATATTGTTGGTTTTGAAATAAACATGTCCATACAATTTGCTAAAAAAACAACCTTGTAACCACTACAAACTATGTATTGGTGTATTATGCGATTATTTTGGTTTCTTAACATATTGTTGGTTTTGAAATAAACATGTCCATACAATTTGCTAAAAAAACAACCTTGTAACCACTACAAACTATGTATTGGTGTATTATGCGGTTATTTTGGTTTCTTAACATATTGTTGGTTTTTAAATAAACATGTCAATACAATTTGCTAAAATAAAAAACAACCATGTAAACACTACAAACTATGTATTGGTGTATTATGCGGTTATTTTGGTTTCCTAACAATATGTTGGTTTTGTAACGAACATGTCCATACAATTTGTTAAAAAACAACTTTGTAATCACATCAAACAAACTGACAGAGAAACTAAAAATATATGTGAGCTGAATAAATAATATTGTGTAATGAAGATGAAGATTCAAATGGCCTGATTTTGAAAATAAAAAGTGATCTAAGAGGAGAGACACGTAGTTTAAATTAAAGAGAAATAATTATGAAGATTAAGGTGGTGGGAATTTTACATAAAATTTATCTAAATAATGTTTTTTTGTTTGCTTTGCCACCTACTTAGGCCCTCCATAATGGAACGTGAATTAGCGCCCCTCACCTGGCATCTGATTGGTTGCCACGAAACCCAAGACCACAACATCCAAATCAAGCGTAAAAAAACGCCCCTGCCCATTTTTGACCCATTAGCGCCTCGGGGGGCTGTGTTGGGGCGCTAAAGCCCACTTTCGCGCCTGATTAGCGCTCGACTATAGATGGTCTTATATATATTAGACATGTCTTGAGCAAATTATAAGTTACATTGTTAGGTCATAGGTGATATAGGTTCTAGCAAAATACAACTGATTTAATCAATGACAAGAAGCCCACATTCATGATATGACGAAAAGAATACAATCTCCAATCCTAATATCCTATTGCTATTATGCCTCATCTTTTGTCTGTGGGTGGATAGTCCTTTGGACACATTTATAATGATTAAGATATAAGAATAATCCTCCAATTTTAATCTAACAAAAAGCAAAGTCAATAACTAACAAAATTGTTTTTCATTCATCAGAATCAAGGAGTGTGACACAAAGTCACTTTAGTTGTTAACAAGTCTATTTTGAAGTATAATGAGTAATTATGGAATGATTCCTCTTCCCATTTTCTATATTAATTCAAACTTCATTCCATTCCCTTTCACCTTCACTTTTTGGGTGTTATTTTATGCAGTCTAAGAAATAACACATAAACAAAACATAATGATTATTATTTGACATAAGTGGAAAAAGAGATAGATGAGTTGTAAACTTGTAGTAAAGGTTTACATCAAACCAAAATAGATGAAATTATCTTTTACTATATCAAAAGTTTTGTTAAACACTACAACCGAATCTCTAATTATAGACTATTTTAATAACCAATAAAATTAATTTCGGTCAAAGTAACAGACATATGCTTAAATGAATTAGACATCATAACCAAGATACTACTTTCGGTCGAAATAACCAACAACATAAAATAAAACTGAATGACTAATGAAAACTTTTTAGGTTATGAGATCGTTTCTTCACAATTTTTTCTACATTCTCACCTAACCGTATACGAGCCAACTATTTGAACTATGAGTTCTCAGTTACTATTATTATTACCATCATTGTTTTCGTCGATTTTAGATGATAATATAGCATCTAGTCAGATACTCAGATGTAATGATAATATTCATTTATGCAGTTTTAGGATCTTTTATATTCAAATAGGGTTTTGGGTTTCATAAACCTCGTGACATCACATTCTAGGGTATGTAGCAGCCTCTTATTGGTGCGTGATGTGAGTCAGGATATATCATTTCTAATTAAGGGGTGTATGGTTCATAAATTCCATTCAAATAACCACATATATTGTTAATAATTTAAGCAATGATTTGGTGAAGATTAAAGTGAGTGGACAGATGGTGATTACAATTAGCAACCACCAACAATGGTGCTTTGCCATTGAAAAAACTACTTCCAAGGACAATAAGGAAGAAAAATATTAAATGCAACGGAATGTGAGTTCTTACCACCCATGTTACAAGTTGAAAAACAAATTAAGTACCCGTACAATAGTAGGTCCTATCCTATATACGATTGAAAAAAAAAATTGTGTGATTGCAAGCTTTATTATCTAGTGTTTATTTACTTGTTACCGTTTTTAAAATTCAAAAGAGGGGTTTTTAGATGGTAGCTTATTTTACGTGATGTGTCTCTAGATTTAGTCGTGGGATAGGTCGACTAGGAATCGCTATGACAGACAGACGCAGAAAATGGAAGACCCATAGGAGCGTTTGGTTAGCCGGAATCTAACTTGTTTGGTTTATAGAATTTGTCGCAATTTGTATCTAAATTCCAATGATGTTGGATGAATGAATGGAACGAAACTGAAAATTCAAATTCATATTGTAAGGTTGAGGGTGTGGGATGAAGCCTCTAGGAGCTTTAAAGCGTAACATCATTGTCACGTAAACAGAGAGGGCTTTAAAACCCCCACTCTTAACTAAGGTGTCGTGGAATAAAGCTCCTTGACTTTTAATTAAAAAAAAGAATCTGAGTGATTAACATGCAAAGGGCGCCACCTTTTCATAAATTGGCGCCCGTTAAGGACCAGGCGAGATGCTTGATAGTGCCCTTCATTGGTGAAGTGCGGCGTTGGGGCGCTACCACTACCCCACGCCCCCTAGCCTAAAGTAATTCAAGAATTCAACCAAAGGAATTGGAATCGCCAACTATCTTGCCATCTTCGCATCTACCACCCCTACATTGTTGCAGCCATAAGTTGCCACCGGCCCACCTCTATATTGTCGCAGTCAACCCACAGCCGCCATCACCACCACGATTTATATTTAAATGAACAAGATACACTGTGTAGATTCATCGTACCGGAGACTGAAAAATGGATGTCTAGCCAAAGCCTTTTAAATGGGGAAAACTTATAAGTACTAAAATAACAATATGTAGCATATTTAGACATGCACAAAAAAGCCAGTTTGTTTAACTGTACTGAATTTAAACCCAAACCAAGTCCGGTTCGGGAAACCAATTTGTAAGCCATTTTTACAGACCGGTTCTAGCCGTTAGAATTATACGAGCCATTATATAACAGCTTTATGGCCGTTTCTAGCCGTTAAACTCGGTTTTTGGGACCATCTTGCCATCGTATGTCAGTATAAATAGATATTGAATGTGTCGGTTTAATCAAAACACAAATACGCTCCCATAACCGAAGGTACGCTCTCAGGGTTTAAATCCATTTTGTGCACCTCTAAGCATATTAGTTAGTTCTTTTATCTCCATCTATATGACACACAGATTTTTTTAAATTCCTAAAAAGAATTTAAAAAATAAAGAGGAAATCGTTATGCTAAAAAATATGAACAAGACCTAAAACTAAAGCTTAGCTTGAGGCCTCGAAATAGGTTAACTTATGAAGTGTAAAAATACAAGGGCGTACCGGATGGTGTGTACCAGGCAGTAAAGTGATAAGAATGACTGATTTTGACAAATGTGTTTATATGTTACAGAAATATATAGAAAGGAACCATGCATTTTTGAACAATTACCATAATGCTAAGATTTTGTAAAATAAAAACTTGGTAAATATGAAACAAATAACAAACCTTGTCCTGCGCCTCTTTCCCTCGCTAGACAAAATTTTGTCCAACCACTGCCTACTGAAAGATCAAGCTGAACCATGTCCGAAACCTAACATTCTGGTTACAAAATTTCAGTTGACAAATCAATTAGTCAACTCACTGACCGACTTTCCTGGAAGTCAACTTATCACCGTGCAGGGTAATCTTCCAACAGTCAACTTGCAGCATAAATACAGAAATCTTCTTCAACACAACTATATATATGGAATACATTAGGCCAATAGTGATTGTAAACAGAGCTCAAATAAGCGTCTGTTTATAAATCAGATTATTGTTAGTTTGTTACCTTTGAATTTATTATCTTTTGTGATTATTCCAAATGTCTCTGCGGTTTCACGGATCATGATCCCGCTCACCCCCTTGAAGACAGCCATTTTGCATTCTACAACTGCAGTAAATAAACATAGCATACCCTTAATGTAATGTGTAAGGAAAAGTAGATGTATATCCACATATAGAGACCGGGTACAATGAGTTTAACCTAGAATATGTGCACCATGAAGATCTGCACCAAGAAGACACTGGAGCATTTGACTTTTCCTGAAAGATTCATTACAATTGCAAAAAGATTTAGACTTTCTGGGAATAAACTCTGAATACAACCGAAAACAGAGTTCTTACCCAACGCTTTTTAGAAGTTCGGTCATGTAGTCTTTCCAGATTTCATGCATTGGTTCGAACAATTCAAATCTGTAACAAAATAGAAAATGTTTAAGAAGATCTAGCCCAACAGCGATAGCTGCTGATAGGGAAGAAATAAATGCAGTTCCGATATTACTTATGGAGATTTTGAGGCAAATCTAATGATCCAATTTTCTTGTGTTGTTTCATGGACATGTGTTTTTTAGATCGCTTTGAGTGGCTTTGTAAAACTTTTGAAAGCTCCACATTGCGTTCTTGTACTAGATTATCAAGACGGACCCGATTATCAATTTTCATTTTTCTAGATCCTTGCATGTAATTCTGGGCTGAATCGCCACTCTGCAAAAGTCCATGCAACATCTTGTCCACCACATTTACCTGCATACGTTTATGACATACTGAAATAATCGTTTAACTAAAATTAGATAAGCATTATGAAAATATGAAATACAGCAAAATACACACCTCAACATTTGGCATTGCTAACTTCTCATGGACAGGGTGAGAGAGTGGAAGATATATAGGATGATCTGCTTCCGTGTCTGTATAATTAAATAAGTAATAATAAACGTCCGTTTTATTACAATCAATACAAAACATGGCGTTGTTTATTTCAAGGACAGTAAACAAGATTTGTACCTCGTGTAGCAGTTTTCCCTGTGAAAGAGTATTTGCCTACAAATACCAAAAACAAAATTACTTACAATATGTTTGATATAACATGATACTATTTAGTAAAGAGTCTTTACTGATAATTAACACATCATATAAAGTGACACTATCAAAATAGCTAATAGCTTATCTAATTAATCATTTTCATGCAGCATATTACGCAATGGCAAAGCTTGAAACATGAATAAAACTTGAAATATATAACCATGTAAATCAACAAGTGTTAGCCCAATAACCTTTCTTGGACGGAGTACTTGCAGCATTTGTGGACGATGCAAAATCTTGTTTCGAATTGGCAGAACCCTCAACTCTGTTCTTTTCTAGAAATCTTTTATTATTATTGCTCTTCTGTTTCAACTGAAGCTCGTAAGCTTCTCTTCGTGCTATTGCCTCAAATGCAAGATTTGTTGAATCCTGAATGATCGTACCCATCGTCATTGCGGCCCACTAGTGGCGGATCTAGACCAAGATTTCAGGGGTAACGTTTTATAATTTTCACTAGTATGATAATACAAAACACGTAAAAAAAATTAAAAATACACTACGCCAAAAAAGTTGAGGGGTAACGGACGTTACCCCTGCTTAAGCACTAGATCCGCCCCAGCGGCCCACAAAACTTTTTAGTATATCTACACACAAAGACATTACACGATCAAATCACATGTTCCGACAATACCTTCTGCTATATTCTATAACCTTAATTCATATAACATCATGGGGGTTGTTTGGATGTGTGTTCTACAAGATGGATTATGTGAGTGTTTGGATGTTCAACAATGACCACAATTGAAATTTGAAGTTAGTCAATTTATAATCGATTTTCCATTATTTGATGTTAGCCTTCTGAATACAATTGATATTTAAACAGTAAACTAGAAACCAAATCAAAGCTGAAAGCTGACTCCACTATCTTCGCAAGTTTTATGAGTTACCAAGAATCGAAACTACAAACTGAAACATATAAAATATTTATAAACAAAAAAAGTTACCTGAACCAGTAACTCTTAAAACAACAACGAGCCTAAAGACAATGGTGAGAATGCCATGCTCCGTGGAGAAGAAAACAAAAAACATACAACTACCGTCGATTGTAAGTTTCATTAGTATTTTAACTATTTTCAACCAAATTAAGTTCAGTGACAGACCAACAGGGTTGTTTACCAAGTCCCAATTTTCCAGCTTTCGTAGTCAATCTAGAAAGAATTTTACGAGGTTGGCTCAAGGTCGCCGAAATATTGTGTTTTCGGGTGTACATTTAGGATTTTCAATAATTACATGTACGTTGTTGATTCGCTTAGACCGTCCGTAGTGGGCGGTAAATTCACACCCTCTCCCCAGTCCCCACATTTGATTGGCTGCCACGAAACCCAAGACCACCACGCCAAAGTCAAGCGCGAAAAAAAAACGCCCCTACCCATTTTTGCTCCATAACGCCCTCACGGGCGGTGTGCGGGTGGTTATGGGGCGCTAATTGGTCAATTCACGCCCAATTTCGCACACCATTATACATGGTCTTAAAGGGAAGAGAATGGTGTCTATTGAGTATTGACCTCCTAATTGTTCTTTTTATTCACCATGTGCCTACAGTTAAAAAGAACGAATTGTCAACATTCTAAATCACAATCATAGTTGTCAAAAGCGCGCCTAGGCGCAAGGCGCAACCAGGCGCACCAAGTGCGCTGCGCCTTGTGAGGCGCGCACCTAGGCACTGAGGCGCACTATCAGGGTAGTTATCAGGCTGATTTCCGGCCAAATTCGGGCTAAAAGTTGCCTAAACCTCTAAAACATACTAAATGAGTTATGAACAAGTCCTAAACAACCCTAAAACATCCTAATGTAGCCCTAAACAAGCCTAAAACATCTCTAAAATCCCCAAAAAATGTATTTTATACTAGGTGCCTAATTATAAAAAGCCCTCGTTTTTTATGCGCCTAGGCGCTTTGACAACTATGATCACAATAACACAGTTAATCCAGCATATGAACACAAAATCAATCACCTGCATATTGCACATAATAAAACCTAGGTCAAGAAACACTCTACACATAAACAGCTAATTAGGCACAAACAATATGAAAAATAGATAAACTACGTCAATTGAAGATCCATACAAGTTATAACCTATCAAATTGAGCAAATCTGCATCTAAAATCAATGATATAGAAAAAAAAATATCAAAATAAACGTGAATAAGAAATTGAATCAAATTTCCTTAAGGTATTGAAATTCGTACAAACCTTGTCAAGATAAGGAGTCGATTGGAATGTAACGGAAAGCAACGATGGTGGAGGCTTTTTCAGGCGGACAGGGGAGAGTGACGATCAATTAGCGTTGAAGGCCAAGTCAGGTAAGGTGGCTAAACATGGCCAGGGTTCGACGGGTCGTTGATAGTAATTTCTCGAGCCGTGAGATTCATAGCTTTGTCTTTAGTAGGATCGGGTTTGTTATTCAAAATCGGGTTGCGACGTAGCTTGTTACCTGTTTGTCTACCGCTTGTTACCCGTTTGTTTACCGAGCTGCCCAAATGATTTTTATTGTTTTTTACGTAGTGTTCCCGAGTTTCGTTTAACGAAGGAAAAGAATGGATTTGGAAGGATATCAAGAAAAAATCGTGTTTCACGGTTTTTTTAAGGAGAGAAAAGGAAGGAAATGAAAGGAAATTGTCTTATTTTCTTCATTTCTCATCCTTTCAAATTGGAGAGATTTGAAAGGAAAAGAATTTTTAAATATACAACACTTACTTTTCTTTTCATTTTCTTCCAACTCAGGAACTAGGGCTGTTCACGAGCCGAGCAGACCTTTGCTCGTGCTTAGCTCGTTTACAAACCGAACCGAGCCGATCGGCTCATTTACAATCGATCCGGAAACCGAGCGAGCATTGTTCGAGCGCACATTTTTTCGAGCGAGCGACGAGCAAGAGTGTTTTCGGACAACCATACATTTGGGATGTTTCCTTTAATATTCTCGCTGCCTAGTGATGACTGAGGTTCAACCGTTTGAGAATAAGGCTCTAGTTGAGCATACTATAGAGAACAATTGTCGGGTTGTGGCGTAGGTTGATAGCGGGAGATGATTGATGGTGGACAACTAATGGGAATAGAAAGTCAAGCATGTTTTTTCACGACTTAGGGTTTTACAAGTAAACGTAGTGTTAAGTTATCATTACTAAGCCAATAACTATAAATATAATTGTATATATGTATATATTGACATAAACCCAATAGAGTGACATGTATAAAACTATAAATATAATTGTAATTAATGTTTATACATATAATTATATATATATATATAATAAATTAATAAAAATTATATCGAGCCGAACCGAGCCGAGCGGACCTTTGCTCGTGCTTGGCTCGTTTACAAACCGAACCGAGCCGATCGGCTCATTTACACCTGAGCGGAAAATCAAGCGAGCAATCTCCGAGCAAATTCCGAACGAGCGGCGAGCGATCGGCGAGCGCCGAGCATTTTGAACAGCCCTATCGGGAACACACCAATACACCATTAATTAAATTTCTTCTTTCCACTTCTTTTTTCTCTTCTTAATTCCCTTTCTCTTTTTTTCCTTCGTTTATTAAACTCGGAAACACAGCAACAATAAAAATCATTCGGGGAGCTCAGTAGACAGACGGTAACAAGCGGTAGACAAATGGGTAACAAGTTACGTTGCAACCTGATTTTGAATAACAAACTTGATCCCATTAAATACAAAGCTATGAATCTCACGGCTCGAGAAATGAAGTGGAGGATAAAGGAAAGGGGGAGGGGAACACCACCCCCATGATAGGGATGAAAGGGGAAGGATGAGGGCTTGGAAACCGCACCCCACAAAAACTAATAGGATGATAAGTTTACTTTAGTTAATTTTTATATCTGATAATTTATTTTTAAAGATTTAAACATTTACCAATAGTTGTTTTGGACTCGTGGTCACACAAATCTTTCTATATATAAATAAACAAGGTCCCTAGCTCACACAAATCTTTCTATATATAAATAAACAAGGTCCCTAGCTCCCAAAAATTATGTTTTATGTTTCTCAATATCGTTTTTAAGAATGTTGTTATGTTATCCTCAAAGATGTTATTAATTAGTTCAATGCTGTTAATATCCACACACCAGATCCATCACCCTACAGGCCTTCACTATGTTAGTGGTGTTGGTACATCATTGAAACCGGTTGAACTGAAGTAAGTCGTTAGGTTTGATCGGTTAACATATATGGTTCGGATTCAGGTTTCAGTTTTTGACGTTTAATCAGTACAAGTGTCGCTTGGTAGCTTTGAACCGGCCTATTTACCTTTATTAATTCCTTTGAAATATGAAGTTATGAAGTTATGTATATGTTACATTCATGGCCCATGTGTGTTATTTTAAAGCTGTTATTACAATTTACTGGATTTTTTTTAAAGGTTGATTAAAAACCGTATGGAGTTTAATCTTATCATTTCTCCAAAACAATAGTGGTTCGTCACTAGTACTACTTCGCCCCAAAAAATTTCATCAAAACCGAACCAAAATCCGAACAAACATCTGCTTCTTTCTAATCAGACGCTTAACAATCGTGTACGTTGTCGCCTTTAACCCTGGTTCCAAATATGCTATAGTAAAGTATTGTCTTCGCATGCTAACAGTAGTTCCATCACTACCACACAGTAAGGTTTATAAGGCAAAAGTGAGAAATCAAACCTCTCCATAGATTAAACCATCTTCCAACTCCGTGATTCATGAAAGAAACTATGTAACACCACCTCCAGGAGTGCGGATGAAAGGCGTGTTAGGCATGCATGGCACACCAACTGGACTCGCCCTTCGCCTCCTGCAGGTCATCTTCATCGTATTTCTTCAACTTTTGGTAATTAGCATCACGATGACAGAGAAACGGCCATCCTCGTAATCGCTCTGTTGTAAAATTCTGCATGTAACACAATCTTGTCTCATGTAAAAATGATTAGCTTTTCCAGATTGACTATAATCGTTTAAAGTACAATAACTTTCTTTTTAATCTCTAATCAAACAAAACCTCAACAGCTAGTAAGACCAAATAACACAACAATACATCAAGCAGATCAAGATATAGGATGCAAAGTTCATAACTTGAATATCTTTGGTCAAAACTTCAAACACTCTCATCAATGGTCAAGAACCAACATCTTTAGAGCTTTTGCATACTGCACTTTAACTTCTCAGCTTCAAGCTCTTGTTTTAAGGTCTCAACCCTTTCCAGCAAGTTTATGTTCTCCTGATACAAGAGGTCTCACTCAGTACCCTCGTATATTATCGCACAAAAGTTTTAGATATATGAAAGAGAAGTTATACCTTCTGCAGCATATCTAGCCTCTGGGTCATCTTGTTATCCCCAATATTCTCCTTAACCTGCTAACAAGACCATTAAATTAATCATCCCCAAAAAACCTAACATAGGCGTAGTTTAAATAAGTGTGAAGCGCTCCAAGGTGTTTTGCAACCACAAGCTGCGACTATCTCACATTCTCACCTGTTTTACATATCAAGTAAACCTTTCATAATTTCTTGATCCCATTAGTTCTTTTTACATATAAACCACCTACATACCCTACCTTTGACAAATTTTAGCCCAAAACTACATGAGCCATGCCTTCATACCCTGATGTGTTTTCCTAAGCGGCGCAGGCGCGCCTATTAAACCAATTACATGGGAAGTTCCAACTTCCATTACAGACTACAAAATGTCTAGCATGTGTTTTTCACGAAAATGTACATACTCTTTTTAGCTCCTTTGCACACTTAGTTGCGCGTTCTTCCGCTTCATCAAATCTAAGTCTCCATTCTGCAGACTCATCAACCGCTTCCTTATTTGCCAGATCGAACTGCCTTCTGCAATAACTCAACCAAGAACTACATCACTTTAACTGTTTAAGTCAAGCCGGAATCCATTTGCCAGACCAGAAACTAATATCTGGACTCTGGAAAGCTAAGAAAATCAAACCCAACCCAATAACCATCAACAATCTTGATAGCTATATGAAATTGAATAGCTCTGCTGTTATGGATGTTACTCTTGTTATAAAAAAAAAACGGAGTCGAGCCTCGAGCGTTTTCCCTTCACCTCACGGCGAACCGAGGAGGAATTAAAAAATAAATATAAAAATCACATATCTTATACAAATTAAATACTAACTAATTTTGTCACCAGATTCATCGAAAACATCAAAAACACATCAAAAAGAAACGGAATCTTTGAAATCGACACAAAAAGTCTAAAACATTAAAATAACACATCAAAACCTCATCAGGCGCACATTTTCTTACCAACTCAACCCTACAAGGCGCAATAAAACTCCACAAGCGCGCCTCGGCCGTTTATTTATTTTGAAATTTAATTTAAATATATTAATAACATAAAATTTTACATAATGACAGGCAGACAGACAACAGGCTGCCGTTTTTTTAAACTATGCAATATACATGAACCAACAATGCTAATTGCTAATTTGCTATACTGTACAATTACATTCCACAACATTTAGCCCTAAATTAAATGTAACAAACTTCTGGTGTGTTCTAAACCCTAATTTCCTAAATTCATTACCAATCTCCACAATCAAAATAAATAAAATAAACGAATTAATCAAAATAATGAAAAATAAAAACCTCAATAATTCAGTTTCAGTGGAAGAGATTTGGTAATCGATGGTCCAGAGTCTCAAGTAGACGATGGAGAGGCCAAGAGCCATGACGATTAAAACGCCGATCCATAACCGTCTTCTCATTATTATTATCATTGTTATTGTTTTTGTTTGTTGATTGGAATTTAATTGCAGGTTCAAGTATGTGTGGTGATCATGATAGGATGAGTGTTTGGTTTGGTTTGGCTTGGTTTAGATGACGGATAACGGTGGTGGAATATTGTCACGGCTGTGCAACCGTGTAAGGGTAGTAGTAGAAGTAGAAGGCGACATTACACCAACAAGTAGAGGTGTAAAAAAACAGGTTTTTTTATAACCAGGTAGAACTTGGGCTATCGTGTCATACACGATAAAAAAGAGTAAAAAATATTTATACAAGCTAATACTACATATTCTACTTGTTAATCAATCATAAACACAATTAAACACTTCATTAAACATAATTATAGAACACACTTAAACACTTCACTAAACAAACATTGAAGCCAAAACACACTTAAAAAACTTTTAAAAAAAATCTGATTTTGACTTTTGGCCCAAAAAAACTCTAATTTTAACTAGGGCTGGCAATGGGTAACCTGTTAAGACACGATAAGACCTGTTTGACTGAAAAGTACAATATTTGATTTTTTGACTTTTTTTAATGCTTAGAATTAAGAGGCAAAAATCTTTCATTTCCCTTTTTTGGTACATAAAACATAAAACTGTGTTATAAACATGAGATATAAATGAGTTAAACGAGTCGTGTTCATGTTTAGAACTTGATTTGTTCGCGCGCGTCAGAGACCTGTTAACCTGTTAGGACACGATTTGCCAGCCCTAATTTTAACCAAGGCCGCCTCAATCAGGAATTCTAATCAGAGTTTTTTATAAGTTTTTTTGTTCATACAAGAAAAAAAAACACAATATGTTCGGCTAATTCATTAATCATGTCTAGGCAAGTCACTAATCATGTTCAAACTAGAAATTCTATTTTCATCAAGAACATAATAGGTTAAAACCATTCCTTTTCAAAAATAAAATAAAGTAAGTGACACCTTCATGACCACCGCCTCAATCACGTCCTGCAATGCAATTGTCGTTTCTAGCTTTGCTCCTCATCGAAACATACATCTTCTTTTTAATATACATTTCCATTCTTAATCACATGATTAAAATTGTTGTTTTCTCATTCTCATATTATAGTACATTAATTTCTATATTACATCGTAACACATATTTTATCACTTCATATCAAATTTATCTATCCAGGAAAGCTTCCGGGATATAATCTAGTATATTTTATATCAAATTATGTGTTGTTTCCTTTTTCAGATGTAAAATGCTTGCAGTCAGCGACCCATATCTGCATAAAAAGAAGTGGACTACATATCTGCAAGAAGAAGACTTTTTGTTTTTTATTGTCTGTACACTACTAAAATAAACTAGTGACTCTGTACGAACGGTGATCGTGCACAATGGTGATGGAAGTTGGACGGTGGTGCACAAAGATACCAAAATGCTTATCATTTGCCATTCTGTAAATTGTTCTCAACCCCCTCCCCCAAATTCCAAATAAAATAATAATAATAATACATTTTAGAATAGTAATAAAATTCTTGCTAGATCGAACCA
The DNA here is from genome assembly GCA_030844895.1 of Ambrosia x helenae. Lineage (NCBI taxonomy): Eukaryota > Viridiplantae > Streptophyta > Magnoliopsida > Asterales > Asteraceae > Ambrosia > Ambrosia x helenae. Next base: position 138,421 of record JAUTDX010007367.1, read on the forward strand.
GCGAGTATAAAGTTGGACCCTGGGCCTGGGCACATTTCAGACCATTGTCAACTATTATAACCCATAACTGACAGTGTTCCATGTAGAGGTGCACAAAAAAAAATCGGAATCGGAATTGAAACCGAAAAAAAGGAACCGGGTATATCCGGAACCGTACCCGACCCTATCCGCCGGGTACGCATAGGGTATAGATTTCGGGTATGGTCGGGTATTATTTAGTAAATATCATTAAGATTTAGTAAATATCCTGAAAACCATATAATTATTCTGGAAAACATAGACTTGAAATCTTAAGTAAATTTTACATTCGTCTCAAGGAGAGATATTGTTATAATGGATCATAAGAATTATCGGGCCACAAACATTATCGACGTGGTTCGATTGTAATGGTTGTAGGTGAGAGGAAAACTTTACATTTAAGCATACTCGGGTGTGGTAATCTGTCGATGGGTAACTTTCTACGAAGCCTTCATCCGCAAAGCCATAAACAAATATCTGAAATTCCTATGAGCAAAGTAGACAATATTGGTTGATATGGTAGGCCATATGTTACAACTTATCATCACAAATTATTTAAAATAAGTTTCGGTTAAAAAATAAAAACCTAAAAAAGCAAAACAATATAATAAGCACCATTTTAATAAATACTCCTTAACTCATATCCTTTTTTTGTCCACTTACAGTTTTTTATCTAAAAGAATCCAAATTATTCTATATATCTACATATCAAACAAGACAAAAATAATTTTTGAATCACCTATCTTTTCCAATAGAGGAAGAACAGTTACCATAAAGGAGTATAAGTCTTTGTGTCTATATTAATCGGATTTGATGTAAGATGACTGTAGTTTGCAAACAAAATTATTACTTTCAACATTTTCTTCCAGTCTTGTGGCCCATTTCTTATTCAATGTTATTTTCTTTTTAACCAAAGTATAAACAAATCAAAATATTGTATCACTCCATTTTTTTTTAATTTATACATAATGATGCAAAAGAGTAATTAGCATATAACGTACTCCCTCCGTCCCAATATGTCCTGGGTCCAAAAACACACATTTTAATAAATCTTTTGTTGTATGTGGTAAAATGACAACACTATACTCAAAAGTGGTGATTGTTTTGTGTTTTATGGGCAAAACTGGAAATTACATTTCTATTTTTAGAAAGACATTTAATATTGAACAACCAAAAAAGGAAAGAAGAACATTTAAATTGAGACAGAGGGAGTATTAAACAGTTTAAATGCTTTATGTGGCAAATGAGAGACAGAACAAAGTGCCGTCTTTTTTCACATCATGTGTTAATAGAGTCACAATTGCGTGATAACCACAACTTTATTCTTTCCACTCTTTTTATTTATTTTAAAACTTTTATGAAGTACATCTTTAAACTAATTGTATACACATCGCCTTTAAAAAAAGCTACCGTAATTATAATTAATTAAAAGAGAGGGGATAATTTGGAAGTTTATTTATTTATTTATGTATTTTAAATTATAAATATATATAATAAATAACTAAATTTATAAAAACTTGCAAATGAAGGGTGATCTTAGATAGTTAGATCGAGTGCACCTTTCTTACCTACCAAACCCATCGAAGAACTTTGTGTTAAAAGGGAGAGGTTATAAAATAATGGTGTATCTGCTTAAACATTTTATATTACTTTTGCTTTTAAAAATATTTTATTTTTGTTATTTCTATCTAAATACATAATGAGCAGTGCGAAACACTTTAAACAAATATTAAAAACATACGTTGTTACTTTATGATCTTAAATATGTCATGAATTTAATACATAACTAAATTTGCTCGTTGGTTTTTCTGGTAATTCATCAACCTTTTCTAATTAAATTTGCTCGTTGGTTTTTCTGGTTATTCATCAACCTTTTCTAATCAAACATTTAAACATGAAACATAAGAAAATAAGCTTTTATTATATAAACATCCCAGCTAATAGATAAACTTTATTTTATATAGTTATCGAGCATAAAATTAGAGCATGCATAAAATTTAATACCGCTTTCATATTTCATGATAACATATCATAACAAATTGTATACTTTAACACAATAACACATATTGTTATTGTTTATACAAGAATATTTACTATCATTTAACTAACTTTAGCCGATCGAACAACATATAATGGGTAAACGTTAGAATATCGATATGTTGTCATACTTTATATGTATTACGTTACAAAGTATAAACTTACACACTGTACATATAAGACATATGACAAATATTTAAAAATCTTTCAAGAAAGTCTTGATTTTCTGTATACTTCATAAAAACAAATAATAAAAACAGATTAAGAATCATAGAGAAAAAGGAAGACGATGCTTTTGTCACCTTGTTTAAAAAATAGTTGATTAGACAACCGATTTATATCCCTTGATGAATTAGATACGTCATAACTTCTTATTAATCAAGTTTGTCTTTTTGTCAATAAATTAATTTCAATTTATCTGTTTTAATCTAGAAAATTTTTACAAGACTTTTACATTGCGTATTAAAAGTTGTATTCCTTTTTAGCAACGGGACCAAAAATAGGGTTTACCTAAACCAACAACTACTTATTGTTCATGTACACAATTTAATGATTGAAACACTACCTTTATTATTTTTAGGGTTCATGCATGAGTAGTGTCTTCTTTAACTTAGTGGTTGTTTGTTCAAATCAGGGGCGGACCTAGCTTGAAGCTAGATGTCGGGTCCGTTGCTACTCAACTTCGCGTACGTAGTGGAAAATTTGTGTTTTTTTACGATATTTGGAAAACGTTACTACTAAAATGAAAAAAAATAGAAAACGTTACTACTGAAATTAATTTCTAGATCCGTCACTGGTTCAAATCCTAAAGAGTGCCGTTATGGTGATCTTAAGAACTTTATGTGTTTTATCACTTTATGTATAAGTGGTGTGTTCTTCAACTAAGTGGTTGTTAGTTCAAATCCTGTAAATTACACTTTTGGTGATTTTAGGAATAGAGTAGTTGTAGTAGTGTGTTCGCGGGTCAAAAAGAAAACGCAAAACACTTGTATGAAGACAAAACTTATAAAATATCATCATACGAAACAAATATACAAAAATACACGTTAAAACATACGTGACCAACGATCCATAACGTGTTACAATCGTCGGTTAATGTTAACTTAGTTATCGATTAATTAGACGTATTTTATACCTTCGTCTTCTCCTGGCTAATTAATCTTGTTCAAAACCGGTTTGCTTCCAAATAGCATTTCTAACCCTACTCAAATCTCTACCTTTAAGTGTTCTTCCAACACCTTCATGAACCGAAAACGAAGCAATTCTAGTTCTTGCTAGATACTCATGAGGTGGCAACATGATCTCATCATCACCATCAAACCCTACGTCATCATGATCATTGTATCTTATCCCATGATGCTTATACTCATCTCTTAAAATCATTGACCAATCCGGTACGTTGACCGGCATTGACCTAGCCGCGGTCGATACGGGCACTTTTCTTTGTTGGTGAGACTTCAATGGAAACTTTGATCTTCTTGGTACGTTGTTTTGAGGTGCATTTGAATGATCATCAACTCCTATGTTCCACACGTCGGCTTCGTTCATCTCGAAGCCGTCTGAACCGAGTTGATTGATTATTTGATCATCAGTACTGATACCGGTACTGATGTAATTAAGGAACTTTGGTGTTTGATCATGGTGGAATTTTCTTGTTGTCATCGGAGAGAAAAAAAAAATGTTTTTTGTGTTTGTTTGTGATATGATTAAAAAGTGGGTGTGGTGGATTGATTGGTTGCAAAGGTGGTTGGTAATGGGTCACCATGGTATATATAATTGCGTAATGGATAAGCTTTGTGCTAGTTTTGTAAATATTATATAGTACTAGAGATGACAATGAAAATATTGTGATGTGAATTGTAAAGTTACTTATATTACCCTTAATGATTTGGTGTATAATTATATTACAGTAGTTACATTTCAGTTTTCTGTTTAGATTATTTTATATACAACTTGACTTTAGCCCCTTGCCCAAAACTTAATTTCTTTGATTTTATTTTATTTTTTTGCTTGATGTAGAAGTATAAAGTATCAAACTATTAAATATTAATAGAAAACTTATATTCAGTCGTTTTTAAGAATTATTTACACTAAACTTTGACAACTTTGAAAGAAAAAAGTATACCAAATAGCAAAGATCATAGACAAAAGAGAATACATTATTTTGTGCACCATTTTTTGAATTCCTAGAAACTAACTAAAGTGCATATTTTTCACATAAAAATCAAAAAATTCACTAAAATAAATCCATGATTTTTTTACATGGTTGTAATAATCTTAGATGTATATCAATATTAGTTATAGTTGACTATGTACAACTATTATACATAATTGTAGATGTATATTACCATTATAGATACCATAAATAGCTAGACTTATGATTTATATTGACTTTGTAAACTTCGAGCACTAAAGGGCATCTTGATCTTGATTCTTGACACCTTCTCATGTGTAAGTTGGCAAAGGACGGGTATCATGTATCTAGGGGGATCACAAAAAACATGTAATGAACGAGAAAATTAAAATTTAAAATATCTTGGCCGGGTAACGGTATGATGTGTTCAGGTATGAGACTATTTTTGAAATTAATTATAAGTATTGTTTGCTGGTTAATTTGAGCCATATATAGTCTTAGATGATACCCATTTGGCTGTCCGAATTCGACCCCTAACAGTTTACCTGTATCATAGTTACATGAATGTTTGAAATTTTAAATAGGTTTTTGAATATGTTTATGGAGTTAATAGCCAAAATCGTCCCTGAGGTTTGGTCATTTTGTCACTTCAGTCCAAAACCCAAACCTTTTACATCTGGGTCCTTGAGTTTTATTTTTCTTGCCAAATTCGTCCCTAACAACGTTTAAGTTGTGGACTGAAGTGGCAAAAGTGACCAAACCTCAGGGACAAATTTAGCAAAACCCAAACCTTTTTTGGGACGAATTTGGCAAAAAAAAATAAAACTGAGGACCCAGATGTAAAAGGTTTGGGTTTTGGACTGAAGTGGCAAAAGTGACCAAACCTCAGGGACGATTTTGGCTATTAACTCTATGTTTATGTTTGAGTTTTAGGTATTGAAAAATCTTATATGTTTATTTGCATGAACACAATAACTAATTAGTAAATAGATACCAGATAGGTTTTATACAAGTTATGTGTCTCTGTAGATACTAGAAAAACAATGTCATTTAGAAGCTAGCTGCCTAGCTAGCTAGGGTAATATTACGTAAATAGAGTGAACCTCGTGGGGGTTATAAGTTATTAGCATAATTGTATGCCAATCGAATAGCGTCGACGTGTGTCCTCATCTTGCGGTGGACCCTTTATGTGTATCAATAATAGAGATTGTCGATCGACTAAAATATGCTATAAATCGTAAGTGACATTGCTAGTGGCCCTACTTATCTATAACTATTCTATATGTTTTATATGTATTGTATTTCTTTTTTATGCAACTTATAATATCGAAATTATATATATATTATTTGCTAACACGTCGGTGCTGAAGGATTAATCCTATTTGGAGTTAAATTGGTTCAAGATATTTCAAAAGGGTTAGATAAAGTTTGATTTATCTATTATTATTATTTAGTGTTGGGACTAGATAAGTATTGGTAATTTATTTAATTGGTGTTTGAGTTATACTAGGTTTAGTTTAGTATAAATAGATGTTTAAGTTTATTGTAATTAGTGTCCTCAATAATAAAAGTGTTCTTTGTGTTTTGTTTGGGGCCTGATTTTCCAACAATTGGTATCAGAGCTTGGCCGGTTTGAGAGTCGTTTTTCGAGAAGGGAGCAGCCCCTCACAGGGCTGCAAGAGTGGTGAAACCGGAGGTGGTTAAAGAGAAAAAAAAATTGTTCGAAGAATGTTGATGACAACAGTTTTGTCACACGATGTAGAAGGAATTGTTATGATGGTCGATTAATGTGGTGGAGTGTTGATTAAAAGTTTGAAACATTAAATTAAATGTCAATGGAGATATTGGGATATAGTGATTGGAGAATGCAATACACATGAATTGCAATTTGAGATGTAAATCGGTGATATCAGTGGATTGGATTGGTGCAATTAAAGGTGTTGCAATTCAAGTATATGGAATTTTTTGAAAGTAGGTCGATGAGAAAATTGTTTTGTTTGTGCCGCATGATGTGAAGAGCATGCAAGTCCAGTGGAATTGATTTTTGGTTGCTAAAATTAATCTTTGAATACCTATGTTCGAAAGCCGATGAATAGGCTGGTTAAAGGCAATAGTTATTCTTGGAATCTTGATTATTTTGTTCCAAGAAAAGGGAATGAGGAAAGAGTGTAGGTTCGTTTTTAAAAACCGAAGTGTGCGAGTCAAAGGACTCGTGCGGGCAACGTGTTTGTTTTGTTGATTAGCGAGTCCGAAAGAAAAACGAGCTGCGTGTTTGTTTTGTTGATTGTAAGCCCGAAAGAAAAACAAGCTGCGTGTTTGTTTTGTTGATTGTAAGGCAACAAGTGTTGCTCGGGTGATGTGAAAATAACCGTGACGCAGATATCCAGGTTTGCGAAATTGTTTCCGGTTAAGTAGGTGAATCGAGAATATTGTTCTTGATGAATGAGCCCTCAAGAGCAGATCTTGATGAATGAGCCCCCAAGAGCAGATCTTGATGAATGTGCCCCCAAGAGCAGATCTTGATGAGTGATGCCTTCAAGAGTGGATCTTGAAGATGAAAGTAAGAGATGATGCAGTCAAGAGTAGAACTTGAAGAAAGGAAGAATGCAGTCAAGAAACCCGTTTTCGAGTTGACGCATGAAGGTCAAGAACCTGCGTGGTTGGATCAAGAAAGATAGTAAGATGAACCTGCGTGGTTCGTTCGAGAAAGAAAAGCAAGAGCGATCAAGACCCGAGTGGTCAGATTGGGGAAGTAAGAGAAGCATGGTCGGGTTTTAGGATTAAGGGGGAATGTTGAAAGTTAATCCTAAAATAAGTATGAGTTGAATGTTGAAGGACCAAAAGTGAAAGATTGGTTTAGATTAGTTTGAATGTTTAGAATTATCTAGTTGATTTAATTAGTATAGATAATGATGTGGGGTTAGTATTAGAATAGAATTGGTAGTAGTATTTGAGTAGGATTAGTATGATTGGTTTAGTATAAATATGGGTCTAGGTTATTGGTTTTATTGTCCCTTGATTGTAAGTTTGTTCATGTTTTATTTTTGTCAGTGACTCTTTCTTGCCAAGGAGGAAAATCGCAGCCCGGGGCTCGAATTCTTTTGGCAGAAAAACCAACGGGCGTGTCGTGGGAAGAACGAAAGAACGAGGGGCTTAGGAATTCGTTTGGCGACCGAGGGACGTATCAATAGGTGGTTGATGTCTTTGTTGGTGGTTGATATTAGCGGGGGCATATCAAGGAGGAGTGTGACAAGGTGGTAAAACTATGATCATAGAAGGGTTCAACAGGTTTTGGTATCAAGTAAAGTGCAGTGGGCACTCAACTGTGAAGACTTTGGACATGGCCGAGGTAGAGGTCAGGGGGTCCGGGAAAGGTCGAGATTATCCGGAAGAACGTGGAGTAACGGTGCGGATGTGAGCAAATGGGTCCAAATTAGGATTAAGGGGTGAATGAAGGATTAATCCTATTTGGAGTTAAATTGGTTCAAGATATTTCAAAAGGGTTAGATAAAGTTTGATTTATCTATTATTATTATTTAGTGTTGGGACTAGATAAGTATTGGTAATTTATTTAATTGGTGTTTGAGTTATACTAGGTTTAGGTTTAGTTTAGTATAAATAGATGTTTAAGTTTATTGTAATTAGTGTCCTCAATAATAAAAGTGTTCTTTGTGTTTTGTTTGGGGCCTGATTTTCCAACAGGTGCTACAGTAGCTCGAAGGAAATTCCGATATTGCCATCCGTTTGAAATTACATTAATGCCCCTGTTAAGTGTTTAACATTCTACATATTGCTTTCCGATTTACACCAACTCTCTAGAAGATAGTTTTTTTTTACGTCTAGGGACGACTGAAGAAGTGGTGTTGGTATTTGAGGCAGCGGGATGCTGGTGCAACAGCGACTAGAGGGCAACCCAGCCAAAATCAATTATCCGGCGACTACGACTCTGGCACGAACCGAACATGGCGGAGATAGAAGTTATGGTGGAAGATTTGATGTTCAACTTGATTGAAGCAGATTCCGGCCACTAAAATTCTGGCAAGTCCGTGATGCTCCATTGAAACCGATCTTCATTCACATGGTTCTTTTTTCGGTTAGATCTGTCACACCCAAGAATAATAAGCATGATTTTCTAATATTTTTTATCCTTTGTTAGCTAAAAGAAACCGAATAGAATGTACAACCTTTTTTCAGTGAACGTTCAGGTATAGTTTTCTTTTTTAAAAACAAAGTTGTATTAGGCTTTAGCAATAATCATTGTTGTACTGTGATGAACCCAACCGCCTATGAGCTAACAAGATCGTTGTCGATATTTTACCGTAATGAAAAAGATAGTATTCGCTTTTATGCTTCTTGACAAACCTAACCGAGCTCCCGCGCTTCGCGCAGGGTTAAAACTAGTTTAGTTAATAGTAAGCCTTAGGGCTGCAAACGAACTGAACTTTCAGCGAACAGTTCATAAACCGTTCGGCGGGAAGTTCGTTTGTGTTCGTTCATTTAATAAATGAATGAACACGAACAAAATTTTTGTTCGTTTAGTTAAACGAACGAACATGAACAGAGGCCGCGTTCGTTCGTTTATGTTCGTGAACGTTTGGTAACGTGTTCGTTTATGTTCGATAGTTCAATAGGGTTTCTATTTTTTTATTTTCTTATATTTACCCAAATAAATAATATATGTGAGGTAAATATGTTTGTATATTTAGTTATATTTTGGGTGGATCTAGCAGATGTCTTAAGAATTATTTTTATTTCAAAGTTAATATATGTTCGTTTGTGTTTGTTTATGTTAATGAACATTTCTTTGTGTTCGTTTGTGTTCATCAACACTTGTTTGTGTTCATTAATGTCCATTTGTGTTCGTATACGTTCATGAACAAAGTTAATAAACGAACACGGACGAACACGAACAAAAAATCTCGTTTGGAAAGTGTTCATGAACTGTTCGTAAACACATGATTTTCTTAACAAACGAACACGAACAAGGCCTTGTTCGTATTCGTTCGGTTCGTTTGCAGTCCTAGTAAGCCTATTAGAACTATTGTGTCAATATCGAACACAACTTTTTTTCTTTTTTAAATGATAGGTGTTTAAGTGATGATTATAAAATTCAATTCGCATTATTTGTATTTATAACTTAAACAATTAATCATCTTAGGATGCTTGTTATTGGCGGTGACTTCTTAATTGATATCAAAGACCAAGACATACGGATTCAAAGTTTCAAACCATGATTACTATTAATTACCCATAGACTTATTAGGGGGAGGGGTGCAACCCTTAAATTTTTTCAACTTCACTGATTTACATCAATCCTGCACTTCCAAATCATTTCACTAATTTAATTTACTGAAATAGAGGCAGTATGATTCATTTCACTGAAATGTTTTTTTAGTTTTTTTTTAATTACCGTTTCATTAACAAAAAAATAACCGTTTCATTAAAATAAAAAAAAATACAAGAAACATCAATTTAAAAAAAGACATATAAATAAAAAAAAAATCTACTCGTCACCTTCATCGTTGCCTTCGCCGTCCACCCAAATGGATCCTTGTATCCACTTGTTTGTGTTTGAAAGTAGTTTAGTTAATCTAGTAGAGAAATCTGTGTTTTTTGATCTTAAACCGTGGGCTTTTTTTTTATATAAACAAGGTTTTAAATGGTATTGAAAAAAACGGACAAAAAATATGACCGTTGCAATAAAAAACATAAATTTTTAACGGTCGAAATTGGACTGTTGCATTTAAATTCCTTGGTTCACGCCCGTTAGTTATAACTTGCAAAAGGTCAACGGGACCCCTCCCGGCACTACCGGCGGTGATGTTACGGTGCTGGTAGTGGAGTACCCGTAGATAATTCTGGTTATGCTCCGCCCCCCTTACATTGATTTAACTGAAAGAAAACAACCACGACTTGTCAAAAAAAATAGCAAAATTTAATGCTCATTATATATCTAGGCCATCCTATGTGATCTTTTCTTACATTCCTAGACTTGAGTATTGCAACCCCATGTAGAAAACTGTCAACTACATGAAGTAGTTGGTAAAAACATAGGATTACAACCACATAAACACATTTATTCAATTCACAACAACATTCATAAAACCCCATTATGTAAACAATCACAAGACCAAAGATGATTAAAATCAAACCTAATGATATGATCATAAGATAGCTTGAGCCTTGAGGCACCATCATCACCCCACTTTCTTCCTGTTAACATCGTCATTGGAATAACGATGACTCTAATAACTATGGTGTAATGGGGGAGTGCGGTGTTCGCGCCAACGACTGATATGGCACCCTATCGTCATTTCACAAAGCATGGTGTTAATGTGATTTTATCTTTACAAGTTATGAAAAAATGATGAAGACATTAAATCTACGCCATCACTAAAGTTGAGTGATTAGAGACGAGGAAAAAAACGACATTAAAACGATTATTAATATGTTATTTTATTTTAGTTTTACATAACAAAACCTAAAAAGCATACCCATCTTTTAGACTTTTATCGACTACACAAAGGATTACTTGTATGTATTTTTATTTAATCTTGTACTTTCTTGCTACGCTATTTTATCAAAAATTTCAATACAAATAAGCTAACTATTAACCTTAACCTGCTTGTTGGTTTACGAATCGTTAGGGTTGGTAAAATGGGTAGGTTAGGTTGGTTGTTAGGTCAGGATGGGTTTAGGTTAGGAGGGGTTTGGTCAAGATAGGTAGATTAAAAAATGGGTTAGGATAGGTTGGGTCAGGATGGGTTTGGGTCTGGATGGTTTGGATTAGGATAGGTTCACATCAAAATAGATTATTTTTTTTAAAAAAAAATTAAAATAACAATAAGAAATTAAAAATTTAAAAAGTAAAAAAAAAATTTAAAATTAAAAAAAAAACAAAAATAGACTTAAAAATAAAATTTTAAAGGATCCGAAATATTTCATTTCGAACCGAGCCGGTTAACAACCCGGACTGTTTCGACCCGATCGTGCTCGTTATCGGACCGTTTTGATATGACCTGACCCGTTAATGACCCGAATCGTTTCGACCCGACTGACCCGTTATCGATCCGGACCGGGGCCGGTAACGACCCGGACTATTTCGACCCGACCGGGCCCGTTAGCGACCCGAACCGTTTCGACTTGACCGGATCCGATAGCGACCAGGACCGTTTCGACCCGGCCGGACCCGTTAGCGACCGGAATCGTTTCGACCCGGCCGGACCCGTTAGCGACCGGAATCGTTTCGACCCGGCCGGGCCTGTTAGCGATCCAGACCGTTTCGACCCGATCGGGCTCGTCAACGACCGGGCCCGTTAGCGACCCAGACCATTTCGAACCAGCCAGGCCTGGTAGGGACCCGGACTGTTTCGACCCGACAGGGCCCGGTAACGACCCAGGCCGTTTCAACCTGACCCGTCCCGTAGCGCCCCGGGCAGTTTCGACCCAGCCGTGCCCGATAGCAACCCGGACCGTTTCGATCCGACGGGGCCCGGTAACGACCCAGACCATTTCAACCTGACCCGTCCTGTAGCGGACCGGACTGTTTCGACCCAGCCGGGCCCGTTACGACCCGGACTGTTTCGACCCGACCGGCCTGGTAACGACCCAGGCCGTTTCAACCTGACTTGTCCCGTAGTAACCCGGACCGTTTTGACTCGACCGGCCCGGTAGCGACCCAGACCGTTTCAACCTGACCCAGACCGTAGTGGCCCAGACCATTTCGACCCGAACGGACCCGGTAGCGACCCAGACCGTTTCTACCCGACCGGGCCCGGTAACGACCCAAACCGTTTCAAACTAACCCATACCGTAGCGACCCGGACTATTTCGACCCGACCGACCCGGTAACGACCCTGATCGTTTCGACCCGAACGGGCCCGGTAGCGACCCGAACCGTTTCTACCTGACCGGGCCCGGTAACGACCCATACCGTTTCAACCTGACCCGTCCTGTAGCGACCCAGACTGTTTCGACCTGACCGGACGCGGTAAAGACCCTGATCGTTTTGACCCGTCAACGACCAGACCATTTCGACCAGAACGGGTCGGTCAACAACCCAGACCGTTTTGATGAGATCAGTCTCCTTAACGACCCGTGTTTTCGACCTGGTCGTCCGTTAACGACCCAAATGGTTTCGAACCGACCGTGGTTATCAACAAATGCAAAAGATATATTCTTTTGTTTTTAATGACATTTATTTCTATGAGGCATCAACGCTTTGGTGTTGGGTGAGTTTTAATTCAGATTTGTATATGGTTATCTAGAAATACCCATCCTAACCCGTTTTTTTTTACATACCCACATGACCCACTTACTTATTTCCTACAATTAAAATTACTCATCCTAACCCCTTTGAAAATTATACTAAACCCATTTCAACCCACAAAGTCAAATTTTAAACCCAAAATAACCCAAACTCAACTAGATGGGTTGAAATTGTCAGGTCTTACGAACATGTTGGTCTTCATATGTTAAGGGGGAGGTGTTCCGATTTGATAAGGGGTTCCAAGAAGCAATCGAATATTTTTTTTTGTGTGCGGAGGGCCGGTTTTTGATGATTACCAGTGGCGATTGATCCCTGCCGACGCGTCATGGAGGGCTAGGTCTTCTCTCGGCTTGGAATTTTGCAGTTTATATCTTTGTGGGTTCAAGAGCCTAGTCTTGAAAGTTGCAGGACCACATTCTACGGAACAGTGGTGTTGTTGGCCATGACCCGGATTGCGCACATGCTCTAAGATGTATGCGCATCTCCCTACACGGCTTTCATCTTGACGATTTCACTAATAAGGACACCGCTCCTCAAAGGCTCAAAAACTTTGACGAATGCCCATTTTAGTAAATCCGCGCAGAGTATGAGAGAAGAATACGGTCTATCTTCGTGGAAGATAGAGGTGATAGAATGCTTGCAAGACCCAACGCATATCGCGATTTAGTATATCGTTGTTCTTAAATATTGCTTGATGATTTCCCTGTTTCCAGATGATGAACATTGCCCGCTTTGTTACAAGGCTTGTTTGGATAAATTTGGGGAACATGCGTTCCACTGCAAAGAGCTGTTCGGGTTCAAGTATCGCCACGATTTGGTTCGTGATGCTTTATGGTATATTCTCAAGCGAGCTAGGATATCGGCGAAAAAGGAGGCGTCGATTAACTTTTTGATGGACCTAATGGAGGGGAAGTTCATTTTCCGTCCAATAGATGTTCTTGTGTTTGGCTGGGCGTGTGGGAAATATGCTTACGTGGACCTCACGGGTGTATCCCCCTCGTTTGTCTTCGTGATAGTGGTTTTTGTGACAGGCCAGACGATGTTGAAGGCAGGGTCAAAAAAAATCCGTGGGAAATACGCTGGTCAAGAAACGGGTAGCCTCCGGTGCCAATGAACCAAAGGTATCAAAAGCCAAAGGTACAAAAACGTGTTGGTTCTCCTCACAGGCTTTCGTTTGTTTTTCTACCTTCTTTGCCTCTGCTTTCCGCACCACTTGCGCTGCTACAAAGTCACTATCCCTCAACCCAACTAAGGGAGATACACTCGTCAGGTCAACACAAGCATGCTTCCCCCCCAGCCCACCCAAAGACAAGGAGATCTGCTAGTCGTAGGGTGGATCTCCGTTCTGCTGGATCCGAGAGGAATTTCACAGGGGCCTCCTCTTGGCTGAGACCCCAGCTCGTCTTAAAATGTCCCACCGAATGTCTCGAACCCAATCATGCCGATATTTGAAACTGGGTAACTCCTTACAATGAACCGCATGTTCCCCGTATTCATCCAAGCAGGCCTTACGGCCAATCGGACAGATTTCATCCTCTTGGTACATGGGGATCATCAGACGATATTTAAGAATGGCCCCGAATTCAATAGCGGACATGCTTTGGCCTAAACCTTCGATCGGGAAAACAGTCAGGAAATCCTAAGCGTGGGGGCTTTGCAAGCATTCAATAAATACCCTCTGATGGGGGGATAGACCAAAAACTTCACTTAGGCTCTGAGCGATTTTGCCAAAAAGGGGATAACTACACATTTTATATTTTATTTTCGGATCATATCGGGTTCCTACCCAATTTGCAAAACTCGGGTATGAATCAGGTTTTACCGTTGTAATTGATGAGATCAATTTTTGACCGTTTATAACGTATATGTAGCTTTTTTTGTTATCACCGGAACCGGTTTTAACTCCCCAAATCATTAAAAATAGTTATGGGATGTATTGGTTAATTACTCAACTCAAAAAACACATAAAGAAACATAAAAAAACACAAAATCAAATAGATACGAAGATGTCTTCACCTTGGATAAACTACAAAGATTATTGTTTGACACTTGCTTTTGTAGAATTAAGGATAGAGATATACGAGTGGAGGGTACAATAGTGAATAGACCCGACCCTGAGTTTTGAAATCATCTTAAAGAGAAGTTTAACGAGAAATGGGTTTGAAACCGATCATTTAAGTGATAATATCAAAGCAAGTTCATAAGTATGTCCTACCCGATTGGAAAATTTCATATTGTTTGGCGTCGGCTGATGGATGAGTTTGGAGGACCCAAATAAAGACTAGCATGTTGTTGAAGAATCTCTGGTCGAATATGAACAGGTTAATGGAAGACCGCTTTCAAGTTATTGACGCGACTTTGTAATTTACATTAGTGTTTTCATATTTATTGATGTTTTAATGATAACTATGTTTAAGATAAATGTTATTTTATTGAAGTTAACATTAAACATTTTAAAACTTTAAACCGAAAATTAAACATTGATCCTTAACATTAAACATAAAAACCACTTTACATGTCTAGAATAGTTTTGATTTACGGAGTCAGACGATTCGTCCTTTTTTTTAGATTTTTTCACCAGACAATGTTTAACCGTATGTTCTTTGAGAGTTGAGTTTGTCACGGCTTTCATGAACTTTCCACAATATTTGCACTAAGCCATCTTGGTGTTTTCAAACATAAGACATAAGTTATAGTGGAACCAAATGTCGAAGCTTTGTTTTGCTCCCGAAATATTTTGCTCATATCTCGACCATAGTCCGTTTCACCGATCCGGTTTGATGGGCTTGGGTTTAATTCTACGTTTGTAATTAATCAGTTAAAACAAAGAAAAGTGGCATATATGTAAAATACTAGAGTTTTTTGCTTACTCCCCGACTCCCCTCCCCAACTACCCGTGTTACTCAAACTCACTCCAACACCCTTCTTTTCTTTCCATTTGGTGTTTTTCAGTCAGTGCAATTCGGGTTTTCCTATTGTGTTCGGGCTAACTTGTCATTTCTATATACAGATATACAGGGCCGGCTCAACGTTTTTCGGGGCCTAAAGCGAACAATGAAATGGAGGCCTTTTTAATATATACTAGTGGGGAACCCGCGCGTTGCGGCGGGTTAACAAAATTTGACCTATGATTACAATCAATACAGTTAAGTTTTTGAATCTATGTTATCTTATTAAGGAGGAGAGATGGGCACTTAGGTAATTTCACACTAATTTTAAGATGGGAGTTGGAAAGGCTCTTCACAAATGTGTAATCTTTGATCACTTTCTTCCATTTGTGCCCTTATGTACAAAATGTAATGCCCATTGTATAAGTGTATAATACACATTGATTATCCCCTCTTCACATGTAACCCCCTCTCATAAATTTCCCTAAAACCTTCTTTTAAGACGCCAATGTTTCAGTTGTGGATGCTGGTTTTAATTCCTGATTTAATGCTACATTTGAAGCGTTGTGATGGAGATAAAACCCTGGGGCAAACACATCACCACCACCACCACATCATCACCATCACTATTAAATCCAAAACCCTTCTTGCCCCAAACCCATCGTTATTATTAAGAAAACTTAAATCTTTTTTGTTTTTGAATAGTTGGGTTAATTTGTTCTGTCTTTATCAATCAATTTATTGAATTTGTTAGTGGGTTTTGTTTTTCTGCATTCTGGTGGTTATTTGGGGCTTTGGGTTTTTAAAACGATTATTATTGAGGTTCATAATTGTTATGTTGCAGGAAGTAAAGGCACCATAGAATTCTTGCAAGTAAATGAGCTTTAGTCCTTTGCCTATGCCTACTGTATGCTCATATGGCATATCTCTCCAACAATTCTACCAATCATAATCTGTTCAAAGTATATCAACAAACATTGTCAAAATCCAAATTATATACAATAAAACACACTGAATGGCATTTTAAACTGACCGGTGACAACCACAAGTCAGCAAACTGCCAATTAAAAGTTAAAACTCTAGGCTCAGCCCATATATAAAAGATATTTGATTTTTCTACTTTGAAGGAAAAAGTCAACATCTCTAACTGTGTCTAGCATTCTAGTGGGTGAATTGCATGATCATTCATGCTATAATCACCTATATATGACCATGTCCACAAGAGCCCCAAAAGGTTGAAGCTATACCGAAAGAAATTTCTAAAAAAAAAAAAAGAAGTTACCTTAATTAAACTTGCGAGCAAACCAGCCATACAAGGCATCACAAACAAAGTTGAAAAACATAATTAAAATCTATGGACAAAATATTAAAATTTATAAAAAAAAAAAGCAATACATAATTACCTACCTACTGTTTGTATCCCTTTGTTACATCTAATCATCTAATTCTGGATTCTTGAACCTCAATAATAATCGTTTTAAAAACCCAAAGCCCCAAATAACCACCAAAATGCAGAAAAACAAAACCCACTAACAAATTCAATAAATTGATTGATAAAGACAGAACAAATTAACCCAACTATTCAAAAAACAAAAAAGATTTAAGTTTTCTTAACAATAACGATGGGTTTAGGGCAAGAAGGGTTTTGGATTTAATAGTGATGGTGATGATGTGGTGGTGGTGGTGATGTGTTTGCCCCAGGGTTTTATCTCCATCACAACGCTTCAAATGTAGCATTAAATCAGGAATTTTTTTTTTTTTGGAAAAAAGCTTTCATACACCAACCGCCAAAACCGGTCCTCAAAACGAGGGCCGACGGCTCAAACCACTAAAACATATACAAAGGATAACGACTCCAATCTTTCCACACTATCCTATTACAATTCATTCTATTATTAACCCAAAGAAAAGACATCGACTTGACCATAGAAACAACTCGCTCCACGCTTGGAGGTATCCCATTAAAAACCGTCTCGTTCCTTACCTTCCAAATCGCCCATAAAGTGACGATAACAATCCCATGAACAATGTTTTTCTTCATCTTGCACCCCGGGACACTTTTATACAATTGTAGGAGGTCTTTTATACTGAACGCGAAGATTGGCGGAATACGACACCACAAGCCGATTCTTTCCCAAACAGTAGCAGCGATCAAACAGTCAACCAGGATGTGCATCTCTGTCTCATTTCTATCACGACACCACGGACATAACGGGTCCTGAATAGTAATGCTCCGCTGAACTAAAGCTGACCTCGACGGTATACGATTCTGCTCCGCTCTCCAAGCCATTATCGAACACTTCAAAGGCACCCAAGAAACCCATTTCATTATAAAGTTTGACCCGTACTCGTACCTCTTCAGCAGCAGCTCTGCCGTTCCCTTAACTGTACATTCGGATTGCCCTTCTGCCACCCATGACCAACAATCTAAGCCCGAAGCCACCTTATATTTATTCAGAGCGTCGCACATCTGCAGCCACTGCAGAAACTCATCTGCAGTCCGAATTTTTCGTATCCAGTCCGCGTCCAGCCACAGCTTGTTGTCTAAAACTTTAGTTCTTTCCGCCACAGAGCAATTTTTCTTATCTTCCAACCGGTACAGCAGCGGCCACTTGTCTCTAAGAGTGGAGTCTTCTATCCAAACATCAATCCAGAACCTCACAAACTCGCCATTTCCCACATTAGCTCTAAAATTCTTATAAAGCGGCACCTGATTCAACTTTAATCCAGCCACTGTCTTCACAATAGACTTCCATGTACCCGTCGCATACTTGTTTACTGGAAGAGCATCCCACATGTTATCATTTTTATGACAGACTTCAATCACTTTCGCCCACAACGCATTCTTATTCTTACGATATCTCCAAGCCCATTTAAAGATTAGAGCTTCATTAACAACTTCTAACCTTTTTATTCCCAACCCTCCCAATTTTTTTGGTGTCGTAACTCTACCCCAACTCACCCAATGCATCTTTTGCCCCGTATTCGAACCCGACCACAAGAATTTTTTTCATGATTCTTTCAAGTAAATCTACAACCTTTCTTGGCGCTTTATATAAAGAAAAATAGTAAATCGGGAGACTTTCAAGAACGGATTTGATAAGCACCACCCTACCCCCAATAGATAAAGTCCTCGCTTTCCAACTCGCCAATCTTGACTCGAATACCTCTATAATTTTCTTCCAACTAGCGCATCTATTCATGTTGGCCCCCCACTTTAATTCCCAAATAATCGAATGGTAACATGTCACTCCTACATCCCAACGTACCCGCCATGGCCTCCGTTTCAACATCACTAGTACCAACCCCGTAGAGATTAGACTTGTTAATGTTGATCTTCAATCCGGAACAAACATGGAAGCATCTTAACACCCTAGCCAAATTAGCCACGTTACATTCCGTCCATTCTCCAAGAATTAGCGCATCATCGGCGTATAACAAATGAGAGACCTCCATACCTTCACTATTAAGCCGAACACCTTTAAAATCCCCCAAAAGAATCGCTTTCTTAATGGTCAATGAAAGAGCTTCCATAACCACCAAGAACAAAAATGGTGAAAGCGGGTCGCCTTGTCTAAGACCCTTTTGGCACACAAACTCAAACGTAGGAGACCCGTTCACCAACACCTTCGACCGAGCCGCCTTAAGAATCCCCAAAACCCACATACACCAACGAGAAGGGAAATTCATTTGTTCTAGCATAGAGATTAAAAATTCCAATTCACGTTATCATATGCCTTCTCGAAATCAATTTTTAATAAAAAAGCCTTTTTCGCTTTACGTTAATCAGGAATTAAAACCAGCATCCACAACTGAAACATTGGCGTCTTAAAAGAAGGTTTTAGGGAAATTTATGAGAGGGGGTTACATGTGAAGAGGGGATAATCAATGTGTATTATACACTTATACAATGGGCATTACATTTTGTACATAAGGGCACAAATGGAAGAAAGTGATCAAAGATTACACATTTGTGAAGAGCCTTTCCAACTCCCATCTTAAAATTAGTGTGAAATTACCTAAGTGCCCATCTCTCCTCCTTAATAAGATAACATAGATATATATATATATATTAGCATTTTTTATAATAGTGTGCACTTCTCTAAATACACATACCCAAGATATATATTATATTAAATATAATTTGTTTAAATATAAATATAACTATGTAAAGTAGAGCAAAATATTGAAATTTATATAAAGTAATAAACGTAATAGAAATAAAAAGTAAAAACTTTGAAAAAAAACTCCTTTACAACAAACAGACAAACTTAAAATAATTATTAAGTGTTAAATTAAAGGAAAAAAAATCTAAAAAGAGTGCATAGGGAAAGTAAAAAGGGTAAGTAATAAAGTACAATTTATTTTTGAATTGCACCTTTTACTCGTTTTCTTTTCCTATTTTCCTCTGCAATTCATCATCTTCTACGATGGCAATGCTCTGAGTTCTCCAAGGTGAAAAAAATTCAGATTAAACTTTGTTTACTTTCTCGCTTTATTTTATATGGTTTACTGACAATTTTAAGGGTCAAACACCAAAAAAACACAAAGAAACAGTCAATAACTGGATCTCCGGTGAAGAAAGCTAACCGCCGGAGGGTTGGGCCACCGATGATTGGGGCCCTTAAAATTTTGGGGCCTAAAGCCCTAGCTTCATTTGACTTATGCTAGAGCCGGCCCTGCAGATATACAAATGATAACCGTAAATGTACATGTGCATCAACATTAACTTACATTATAACCCAATAGTAGTTTGAATGTGAATTTATACTGTACCTCAATCACATATAAATACATAAAAAAAAACATTGTTAAACTTGCATCGTAAATGATTTCTTTACAAAAGTATATCAAGTCGATCTAGAACCCACTAAATTTTTAAATGATTTAGAATCCTTTTTTTTAACAGCAAATATATCCTAAATTACACCGAATCTATTTTCCTAAAATACACCACTAGCAGAGTTACCACTGGGCTATGGCCCAACTGGCATTTGATACACATATAACGCCATAAGGCACATAACCCATTTGATTAAATAACGGCTAGTAAGCTGAAGCCCAGTGTAGGCCCAGTTCATCTAATTTATCCCAAACCCAGTATTACGTTGGCCTACAAATGAACTACGAGCCCACGAGTCCGTAAACAATACTACAATGTAACACAACTAAAGTTGTCAAGTTTGCAACTCAAATAGCATATATCATTATTTTCCTCATTTGGGTTGTCTAGAAGCATAATGACCAAAGTGTATCACACATGTTCGGCTTTTCTACCAACATGTTTTCGTACCTCTGGCTTTTGATACCTTCGGCTCTTTGGCACCGGAAGCCATCCGTTTCCTGTCCAGAGTCCAACAGGTTATTCATAGCAGTGTCTCGACGCTTGGGGGGCAGAGGTTCGTTTTTAGTAGGCTAGGGTTTGCTATCCAGAAAGGGGTGGCGGCGCAGCTTGTTGCCCGCCTGCCCGCTATCTTGATGTAATTTTTCGCGACTATAAATAAAGAAATAGAGTTGGTTACTTGAAAAAAAAAAAACTGAAGTGAAAACCTAACTAACCAAAACTCTTACACCACATCCTACTAGTGGTAATGCCCGCGCATTGCCACGGGTAAATATGATAGAGCTGAAAAGTTTCGTTTTAATTAAATATAAAAAATTAATATTAATATTAATAATATTAATAATAATAATAATAATAATAATAATAATAATAATAATAATAATAATAATATGTTATTGAGACTTTATGGTTACTATTCCAGTTTCTAGAAAGTATTGGGAATATTTTTTAAAAACAAGTCAACACACCTGATTTTGTATACACACACCCTCACTATAAACTCTGTCACTCACTCACTCAATCACACACATCATACCTGCCTGCCTCTGCAATAACCACAACGTACCCATTGATCTCCATTCCCTTAATCCCAGCCCTTCATTTCACCAATGACGTCATCACCACCAGAATCCAAACTCCCCACCGCCAAAACCGTCGTCTCCGCCAAAACCGTCGTCTCCGCCATCGGCTCCGTCGCTGCGGCGGCGATGGTAGCACGCAGCGTCGCACGTGACTACCTCCCACCTGAGTTCCAACACTACCTTTCTTCCAGCCTCCGTAACTTGTTCAACAAGTTATCCCCACACTTAACAATAGTCATCCACCAGTACTTCCACGCATTACAGCCTAACGATATCTACAACGCCGTTGAACTCTACCTCTCTTCTAAAACATCTCCTGATATTAACCGTCTCAATATTACTATAAACCCAACCGACAATAATAATAATAATAATAATAATAATAATAATAATAATAATAATAATAATAATAATAATAATAATAATAATAATAATAATAATAATAATAATATTTATGTCTCAATGGAAATCAATAACGAGACGTTTACCGATGATTTTAACGGAGTTAAATTCAAGTGGCGTATGGTTTCTAAAAAATCTCCCATCTCCAGAGATTATAATTATTACGATATGCATGATGACAGTAACGGTTACGGTTATGGATCGTCTACTGGATCCGAACAACGTAATTCGTTTGAGGTCACGTTTCATAAGAAACACAGAGAGCTGGTTATAAAAGAGTATATTCCGTTTATACTTAACGAGGCTAGTAAACGGAAACTTAACGATAAAACGGTGAAGTTATATACTATGGATACACGAATGATGTATGCCGGAGTCCCAACGGTATGGACGTCGGTGAATTTAAACCATCCGTCGACGTTTGCCACGCTGGCAATGGATGGTGAGGTGAAGGAGAGTGTGATAAAGGATTTGGATAGGTTTGTTGAAAGGAGGGATTATTATAGGAAGGTTGGGAAGGCGTGGAAGAGAGGGTACTTGTTGTACGGTCCGCCTGGGACTGGGAAATCTAGCTTGGTTGCGGCTATGGCGAATTATTTGAAGTTTGATATTTATGATTTGGAGTTGACTGGTGTTAGGTCGAACTGGGAGCTCAGGAGATTGCTTGTGGCCACTGCGAATCGGTCGATATTGGTGGTTGAGGATATTGATTGTTCTGTGGAGTTGCATGATCGAGCTGCTGCTGCTAGTACTACTGTGGTTCGACAGAGTTATGGGAGCAAAGGGGTTCAGGAAGAACACAGGGTTAGTCTTTACTATCAATTAATAGTAATGGTTTCACTTATTATTATTATTATTATTATTATTATTATTATTATTATTATTATTATTGTTGTTGTTGTTGTTGTTGTTGTTGTTGTTGTTGTTGTTGTTGTTGTTGTTGTTGGATATAGCTAGAGGTGTACAAAAAAACCGGTTTGTGGACCTGACCCTATAGATCGGTTCTAGGTGCGGTTTGGCAATTCGAGGACCAGTTTGGTTTGAAAACCGGTATGAGAGAAGAACCGGTTTGGGGTACAAACCGGTTTTTGAGGAAAAAACCGGTATAAGCAATGTATTTGGATTCTTGGATGACCGGTTTGGCAGAAAAACCGGTTTTAAAACCGGCCCAAATCGATTCCAATCATTGGTAGTGTTTGGTGCTAAAAACCGGTTTCAAAACCGGACCGGTTTGGACAAAAACCGGTTACACCTGCATAAAAAAACCGGTTTGTACATGTCTAGATATATTGGACAAAAACTGATTGCGACATATTGGAATATGTAGTTTGTGTATTGAATTGAATGGGATAAATAATAATACATAAACTAAACTTAGGATTATTATTTATTTTATGTATAATAAATATAGTAGGATTGAACCATTGTAGATTATGTATAAAATTGGTCACAAGGCTTAAACGAAAATTAGTCAAAACTGAGAAAAGTTAAACGGCTGTTATTGAGAGTTTCTGTTACAACAAACCAACTGCTGTAGTCTCCTTGTATGCGCCGGGTTATAGTCAACCATGGCGGATCTTGAACCAAACGCCTGGTAGGGCGGGCTCAATCTGGGCGGGCCGGACTCAATACATATACAAATTTTCGGAAATTTTTAGTAAAATTTACACTACGAAACGAAAAAAGAGACCGGGCCGAGGCCCGGTTTTCATACACTAACTATGAAGTTTCATGGATCAATTTTATGATTAAAAACGGTCTGCTTTGATTTTCGTTGACAGACAAGATTCATTGGTCTCATTGTTTTTTATGGTAATCTTGCATACAGTATATATGGATGATTAATTCTGTTCTGATTGATTGTTCTTGATTTCAAACTATTAAAATATTTTTTGATTCAGATGACATTGTCGGGGTTTTTGAACTTTATCGATGGTTTATGGTCAAGTTGTGGGGACGAAAGGATTATCATATTCACCACAAACCGAAAAGAGAAACTTGACCCTGCATTGCTTCGCCCGGGTCGTATGGATGTTCACATCAACATGTCGTATTGTACCCCGTGTGGATTCAGGTTATTGGCGTCTAACTATCTTGGTGTCACCCAACATGATCGGTTTGAAGAGATTGAGGATTTGATTCGGAAGGTGGAGATCACCCCGGCTGAAGTGGCAGAGCAACTGCTGAAGGATAGTGATCCCGACACTGCGCTCGGTGGGCTGGTTGAGTTTTTTGATGAGAAGAGGAGGAAGGAGAATGAAGAGGCAAAAGCTGAAGCAAAGGAACAACTGTTGGCTGCAAAAGAGAGTGAAGAGAAACAACGAGCTGATATATATGCAATGAATTGAATTATGATTTTATGGTATTAATTAAGTTTTCTAAGAACATGAGTTTTATGTTGATGCTTTAAATAGTATGCAAAGTTAATATTTTGGTGACTGATATGCAAGTTAAAAAAAATATATATTAAAATGATATACTCTTTTCCTTCTCTAAATCAATTTGTATCTGTATTTATGTTTGTCTTCCTCTAGAAAGCTTATTATTATTTGTTTTGGTGTTTTATATTACAACTAGTGGGTACCGAGTTGCGCGTTTGGTTAGCATGTTTGTAAGCGAAGTGCAGTTGGCTGTATGATCTGAATGTTACATTATTGTTGCATAATGTTGCTGGTTGTTAAGAAGTTTTGTTGTATGTTTGTCAACGGTTTGTCATATGTTTGGCCAAAACAGAAGCATAAACAGAAAGCACGATCAGTACACATAGAAGTTAGGATATCTACATTCAATATATATATAGTAGCTGTTCCAAATTAAAATATATAAAAAAAAAACCAATGAAGTCAATTGAAAATGCACCAAACAACCAAAATTTTCTAGGGATTTCAAGGAAATGCAAAGAAGCAAGAAGATGTGTTAAATGAGAGGTCAAATGTCTAAAATCAAATGAAGAAATAAGCAAACGAGGTAATTAGTTGGCTAAACTTGTCAAAATCGAGCCCTGGTGGAATTAAATATCCCAATAATTGAGTAGCTATGGTTGATACAAAAGAATAAATCAAATCATTGGCATTTTTTTTCCAATTGGTTGCATTAGTTCGTGAAGTTCAATAAAAAAAGTCGCAATCCTTCTTGGAAAACTTAGCAGCGCCACGTTTCCCACCTTTTCCACGTCTAGACATCTTAAATAAACTGAACAACCAAAAATACCTAAATTAACAAAACAATAATGTCCAATTTTAAAATCACACATCCTATGATATGATTGTAAGGATTTGCCTTCAATAATGGTCAATTTCTCAAAAGTTTTTAACAACAGATCTTGTGTGAGGTCAATAATGGTCAATTTCTCAAAGTTCATTTATTACGCATAAACAACCATATGCTCTAACTCTATATCTAAAGTATCCATTTTTCAAAAAAAAAAACATCCATCTTACTAGGGGTGAGCATTTCGTGGTTCGGACCCACAGAAACCTTAGACCCGACCCGCGAGAACCTTGGACCCGAACCTTTTTAAATATATGGGCCGGTTTCCGGTTCTAGATTAATATGAATTATCGGTTCTGGGTCGGGTCGGTTCTAAACCCACGGTTCTAGTATAAGAACCACAAGAACCGTTTGTATTTATATTAAAAAATAAAAAATAATCATTTTTAGTCTTTTCACTATTCGTTTTTACGTTTATTGTAATCAATTTCATGTATTGTTAATACAATATTAAAAATATTATTTATAGGAATAACAATGTATTTTTCTTGAAATATTTTTCGTCTTGATGTATATACATAGATGTGATATATTATATAATATATATATATATATATATATTATATCCAAATTTAAAGTAAATATTTATGCATGTCGCTTTGATGTGTGTGTGTGTGTTTATGATGTATAAATAATAGATTTAGATAATGTTTCGAGTGATGAGAATGATAAAACTGTTATGAAAACATAAGTCGAGAAACGGAAAGTGATTTAAAAAAGAAACTCATGGGCTATTGTTAGAAACATACGGAAGAATTCTTTTACGAGCACGGTAAAAGAGTGAGAATATGTAATCCTCTAAAAGCGGCTATTACATTAAAAAGTTCTAGAGGGTCAGACCCTTTACCCGACCCATCAGAACCTTTAGGACCCGGAACTACATAACCTTTGAAGGTTCGGTTCGTGGTTCCTAATTTCCTCAATAAAATGGTATGTGGTTCTCGTGGATCCGGGCCGGGTCGGGTCGGTTCCGGACCCTTTGCACAGCCCTACATCTTACAATGATAAACAAACAGACACATTATGTGTAAAGCTATCAGCATATTTGGATAAGAACACATAGAAAACAATATGTTCATGCAGTTTTTCAACAAAAAATCCAGGTCACATAATATTACAAAACAGCTAAAAGCAAATATATATGTATATAAACTATTAAAATATGAATTTGCATCAGTAGATCTTAAAGCTTTTATATATTTTTTGAGGAATCAGTTGATGCTTGTTATGGTTTCATGAAAATTCTATAATTATGCATGTTAGGGGATGTTGTAAAACTGTTGAAACTTGTCACCCAAACTGAATAAGCTGTCCGCGTCATTCGTTGTTGAATACGCGTCTAGGCGCCTAGGCGAATAGGCGTTTGGTTTGACTACGCACATATTCTCCTAGGTGCGTAACAACATTTAAATATGAAACACATGTATGGGTAGTTAGGTAGATTGTCACCTAAACTGAATAAGTTGTCCGCGTCATTCATCGTTGAATACACGTCTAGGCACCTATGCGCCTACGCGCTTAACCGAATAGGCACCTAGGCGAATAGGCGTTTATGCGCGTCATTCAGGTTGTCTTTGATAATGTTTTTTAAGTTACATGGTTGCCCTACAACCATTGTTTCGGATAGAGACCCAATTTTCTTGAGCAATTTTTGTAAAGACTTTATGAAATTACAAGGTTTTGAGCTGGCTTATTCTTCTGCTTACCATCCTCAAACTGATGGTCAAACAGAAGTCCTTAATAGGTGCCTTGAGTCTTATTTGAGGTGTATGGTGATGGACACTCCTCAACAATGGCCTAAGTGGTTAACTATGGCTGAATGGTGGTATAACTCCTTTTGGCACTCTGTAATAAAAATGTCTCCTTTTGAAGCCCTCTATGGTGTGCAGCCTCCTGTGCACATTCCTTACATTCCTGATGAAACAAAGATTGAGTCTTTAGAAGAGTTGTTCAGAGAAAGAGAACTTAAGATACAAAACTTGAAGCATTCTTTGGAAAGAGCAAAGAATCAGATGAAACAACAAACTGACAAGAAGAGATCTGATAGAAAATTCAAGGTGGGAGATTGGGTATATGTTAAGCTTCATCCTCATGTTCAGCAATCTTTAAAGAATCACAAAAGTCACAAGCCTGGTTCAAAGTTTTATGGTCCCTTCCTGATAATTGAGAAGATTGGCCAGGCTGCATACATGTTGGATCTCCATAGTTCATCACAAAATCACCCAACCTTCCATGTTTCCTTGCGAAAAGCTTCTCATGGAAGTCCTCAACAGGTAATACCCCTATCTTCCGAGCCCAGATTTTCACTACAACCAAGATCTATCATTGACAGGAAGCTAGTTAAGAAAGGGAATAAGATGACCACTGCTGTTCTGGTTCATTGGCAGAATTTACCAGTCACAGAAGCTTCTTGGGAAATTTTGGAGGAATTTCAATTGAGATTCCCTCATTTTAATTCTTGAGGACAAGAATTTTGTATGGGGGGGGGGGGATGTATTGTTACAATAGAAAATGTTATTAGCTAGTTAATGATCAATTGTAATAGTTCAGGGGGTTAAAGTGTCAAAGTCAGATAGTTTGAATGTTAGTTAGAAGCTGTTAGTTTAGGCGGGAACTCTTATTGTACAAATAACTAGCCTAATGATCAATAAGATTCAGCTTGATTTGGATAATTTCTTCTCTTAAGTTTCTTTCTTCCTATCAATTAGTTAATGAATTACCTGTTTTGCTGCTTGGGTCTGCTCATATGACGAAACAAATAAGGAAAACAAAAGAAAGAAATTTGTTTAGTTGAAAAAAGGGGTTTATAAATAGCACAAAATGTAGTGGAATGGTGACTATACTACCAGGCGACGTGGCATGCCAATAAACAAAACACCTGTTAACCAACGTTGTATTTTTTTTCTTTATTGGTATAAAAAAACCTGGGAAAAAAAGGCGTTAAGAGTGCCCGTTTAGGGACTCGCACCGGAGCAACATACAACAAACACTAACGCCCAAACCAACTACACCACGACTTTCTTTCTTACCATTATCGAAACACTCAACATACAAACTCGAAATGAAGGTTGCACTATTCATCAACATGCACATTTAAACATATAGGATAATTTAAACATATAGGATAATTTAAACATATAGGATAATTTTGTTATTGATCATGGATGTAGATTCAGAATATAATGTCTAGCGGTGGAACAACCTCAAAGAAATTAAGGTTAAGTATTGGAGTAAATTGCAATTGTGGAATAGTTTTAATTATTGTATTTAAAATTTAAAAATAATATTTCACCATTTTTTTAAGTGGGGGAGAAAAAACGTAATGGTGCCAACCTAATTCTCTAAAACAATTTCAAAATTAAAGGGAGTCCTCTAGTGTGCTTGTCACTTCAGTAGGTTGTTTGATTTTGCCAACCAAATTCTCCAAGGAGTTGCGCAGTGCAGTTTGTTGTCAGTTTATCTGTCATCCTCTTGGTATTTGTTATGGTGTTATAAACTGGAATTACAATTTTGATTATAAGAAAAATTCTCTAAAACAATTTCAATAAAAAAATATAATAATTGAAAAGCTACATGCTACATTAAATTCGTTCTAGGAAATTTGGTAATATGTATGAGGTGAGTAATTTATGTAACATATAAAATTCATACAAGATACACAAAATACCATTAAAGCCCAACAACCTTTATTTTGTTTTCGACCCAAGTGTTTAATGACATCTATATTTCCCTACGTGGCTCGTTTCATAATAACTATAGGGCTTCGGTTTTGCTTGACCATAGGAGAACCCAGATTCAATGCCATGTTTTTGGTTAACACCTGGCCATCTTCAAACGTTTCTCTATTTCAGGCCTGATTTACGGCCCAGCAAAACAAATGAGTTTCAGCCCAATTATTATATTGCCACAGCCCAAAAGCATCAAAATTGTATAGTCCATAAAGGTGATATATATCGCAGGCCCACTCACTATCCGTAATCATTCACTTAGCCCACTTCCGGGTATGACTTTGACAATGATATAGATCTTTGTATTTTTGTATTTTCTTTTTATACAATCATTGCGTCGATCTTTACTTTTTTCTACGATACGATGTATCACAACGACAATGGGCAACATTAGATTAGACTAAACAATAATAATAATACAATAGTATATTTCGTAATAGGTATGTCTTTCTTTTGGCGGGTGTACGGGCTTATGGGCGAGCACTAGTGCAATGCAGCCAACATCGTGCACATGAGGTCATGAGCTGGTCGGTCTGGTTTGGACTTCGGAGAAAGCCAATTAGCTTAAAAAAGAGTAAAACTATCTCATTTGGGGCCCAGAATGGAAAACTCACTAACACAATGGACAAAATTAACTTGGAGAGATGCAAACTAAAAAACAACAAATATATTTATAACGCACATGCGCATACTGATGATATAATAGTCGAGAAGAAGACACATTGGAGTAAGAAAACCCAGTTAACACGTATTTTTATATATTGAAATATCATACTCATATTAAAGATAAAAAGATTGTTAACATGGTGATTTTTTTTAAAAACAAATGTCATATAAAAAAATTATAGAAGTTTTAAAATGATGTGGGAATTGACATGTGCCTTGCATGTGGAGAGAAAGTCAACAAATATGGTTTTTCTCAACCCTCTAAATCCAAGATTAATGGACTAGAATCTTTTATATCCTTCCTACAAAAACAATACTTTGTATTTGATCGTAACTCCATTTATGTAACATTGTAACCCATAATCATCATATTAACGAAAGAGATAACTCATAGATATCATTGGAGTCGTCATCATCATAATCAGTTAATCCCACCAATAACAAAGTTAAAGTAGGGTTTAAGAAGGGTAAGATGTACTCAGCCTTTCCTCTACCCCGTAGGAATAAAGAGGCTGCTTCCAGTGAGACCCCCACCCTCGTATCCGCGTTCTCGGCTCAAGGTCCAACACCCTCTCCTGATGCTAGAGGAGCTTTCTCCGTTTCTGCTTCCGGCATAATGATATCAACTTCTTTTCTTCTCTCCACTCTTGCTCTTGTATTCAAATAACATAGCCAATAAAGTAGAACAATGTTTCTAAAACCTGGAACATATCACCCAATTCCACTAATAAGAAGCAAAACTTACATGACGATTTATAGTTGTAAGCAATGTGCTTCTAATCTGGGGTTATTAACGACACCAAAATGAACCCCCCCTATAAAAACAAATCCAAATCAGCTGAAATTGATACACTTAAAAATCACACACTTACATAAACTGTTAAACCATCCATTAACAATAAAACACACACCTTGAAATTAAATATATCTCAAAGTTAATAAAATTTCAAACAAATAGAAAACACACCTTGATTTCACTAATGTGAGGATATCTCAAAGTTAATAAAATTTAATATAGCAAGAACAATCACATGCTTGCACTTAAAAAGAATTCAGCACTTTAAATTTCAAACAAATCCATGAATGCTATTAGTAAAGATTTTTATAAATTGATCAAAACAGGCCAATCATATCACAAAAACCCTAAACCCATTCTCTTAAAATTCACAATCCCAAACCTAAATTAGACGATGTAGCAAAAAAGGCCGTAAACTAATACAAAAGGTGTTGAGAGTTACCGATTGCAGGAAGACGACAAATGGTTGCAGCTTCGTCGGCAAACTGACGGCCGCCGGAAAAACAGAGCATACCCACAGCCGCTACCGATTCTAACGAAGAAAGAAAAAAACAAATAAAAACCTAAAGAACCGGCCATTGAGGTCTCCATCGTCACCCCTTTCTTATCCGGTTCGTATAGCCGTTGCATATGTGACTCCAGCTAGCAACCACGCAATTTACGAATATCCTCAACATCTTTCTTCTATCTGTAGGCCTTCAATCGAATGTTATAGGAGGAGGACTTGAATTTCGCAATCAATCTCATTCAAGTTGATCATTAGAGTTACGGAAATTGAAGGGACGATAGGGTTATTCATAGTTATCTATATTGGATTGATGAAGATTGAAGAAGGCAAACGATTGAAGGGTAGGGATGGAAGGAGGAGGGTAGTATTGTAAAAGTGTTTTAATATTGTAAAGGGGGGGGGGGGGGTTAAAATGTCTACATTACCC
This sequence comes from Ambrosia x helenae, assembly GCA_030844895.1. Classification (NCBI taxonomy): domain Eukaryota; kingdom Viridiplantae; phylum Streptophyta; class Magnoliopsida; order Asterales; family Asteraceae; genus Ambrosia; species Ambrosia x helenae. The sequence goes on from JAUTDX010007367.1 coordinate 169,489, forward strand.
TCCTAAGTGTCTTAGTTGTCACAACTATCCCCATAATACCCTTAAATTTCTTGCTTTAATATGTTGTACATGTTGATTGTTAAGTTGTACGGAAATAGAAATTACCATATTGTACATCACTCTTCCTTAATAATATAATATAGATATAGATAAGGATGCACCATATACAATCAATACCAACTAACAAGTAAAGCCCTTATTTCATTAAGATAAACTATAAAGTACAAAAGTTGGAAACTTCAAAGTAAAAAAATAAAGAAATTGATCAAACTATTCCTAGCCGGGTATACAAAATTTCCACTAAACACGTAGGTCAGGGATACATTGTTCCATTACCCATCATTACCGGTAATACATGCTTTGATTAACTGAAATCGCTTTACGATTTTTTTCTTGTACTCTCAGTTAGCCGAAATTATTCGACCAAAACCTTTCACATTTTGATATATTTTTAGCTTTAATACCTCCATTTCATGTATTTCATGTTTTACACGCATTTCATATATTTATACTTTCATCTCATGTGTTTTATACCTTCATCTCATGTGTTTAGACATCTATTTTATGTATTTATGCATCTATTTCATGTATTTATAAATCCATTTTACGTATTTATACCTCCAAAATCATGTATTTCTAAGAAAAAAAATACCAAGCTTGATTTTAGTTATTAGCCAAACCAAACCAAGAAGCAACAAATTAACCGAATAAATCGAACTGATTGGTTAATAAAATAGATTCAAAGATGATTTTGATATCGGTTAAAAGGTAAGGATAATTACCAAACAAAAACAAAGTTTACACACCCATAGGTTACGTGGTTAAGTTGTTATATAAGCGCACGTAGTTGGACTTAGATCCTAGTAATGTAAGTGTCTCGGTGAAGCTGTTATGCCATTTCTTCCTCTTTTCAAACTGAAATAGAGGTGACATAAAGAAACATATTATAAAGTATACAAGGCTGAAGTTCCACATACACTCCAACATTCTAGTCAACATAAGAATACGAGAGATAAAGCGAGTATGAACATGTACATAAATAATTTAAACGGTTTTTGTTAGGGTTACATGATTTTGTGTAGGGGTGTGAATTTTAAATAAGACACGAACCAAACACAAAATTCACATCTTTGGGTTTAATATAAACGGATGGGTTAGTTTCATGTTTGTGTCAACCTAATGGGTTCACGGGTTGACCCGCTTAACCCAACTATTTTTATTTTGTTTTAAATGTGTTTTATGTCAAAACTTAATCTAGAGGGTGTTTGGGATTGAGTTTGGAAATGCAAAAGTGCTTTTGGTCAAAAGTGTTTATTGGCTTATGACTTTTTGAAAAGAAGTTTTAAAAAAAGTGTTTGGATTAGCTTTTAGGATGAGAAACGTCAAAAAGTCAATAAATTGTTATTTTTTTAAGTTTTTCGCTTAACTTATTGTGAATATTGGTTGTATGGGTGGTAAATTTGTAATTTTTTTCCAAAAGTCAAAAGCTAAAAGCCAAAAGCCAGGATTTCTAACTTTTCAAAAACAGCTTTTCCACCCTTAAAAGCTAAAAGCCAAAAGTCAAAACAGAAAGTGTTTTTGGGTTACACAAACAGCTTATTGACTTATTGGCTTTTCCAAAAAGCCAATAAGTCAATAAGTTATTTTGAAACTCAATCCCAAACACCCTCCTAGTTAGGTATTTATGACAAATTTTTTTTTTTTTTTTGAATTACGAACTTTCATTCCAGGACAAAGAAAATTACATCAAGATAACGGGCAGGCGGGCAACAAGCTGCGCCGCCACCCCTTTCTGAATAGCAAATCCTAATCTACTAAAAACGTAACCCTGCCCACCCGAAGCCGAGACACTACTATAAAAATATAATTCTTTTATATAAATTTGTATTTGGTTTTGCACAATAGTAATCTTAAAGTATTAATATGCTTAAAATTTGGGTTACACGGGTCATATTCAAGTATTCATGTAGTGTTTAGCCTTTAGGTTCACATGTCTGAACTCTGTAATGGTTTTCGAGTTTGCGTTGGACCCGCCAACTCACGCACATGACCTGTTCCGCACCCTTAACTTTAATTAGGTCAACATTAAAGGTTAATGTTTTAAACACGAAAAAACGTATGAAATGTGTTTGGGTTAAATAATTCAATCTGCAAACCTAAAACATTTAGAACTCTATATGCCCTTACATAGTTACATGTTATCCCATCCATGACTTTGAATAATGGATATGTAAATAATGATAAATAGGGCTAATCCGAGAGACAAAATGTAGTCTGTTGGACGGTCGTCTTATAGCCACGAATTATTTTTCAGTAAAGATAATGTTAATAATATGATTGGCTGGGTTAGCAAAAAATATACTCGTTACCAACTCTGACCACTGATTGGCTAGTGGAGTCCAGGTGGCATTTATAAAGGTTAGTTGTTGGATAATAAAAATGGTATGGACGGTGGTGACTTGAGAGTAATGACTAATGAGGTTTATCATACGCACACAATCAATCATCTCCAACTCAAAATAACGGCCATTTTTTTTATTCTTTTAAAACGTTACAAGACAAAATGTTGTGCATATAAATACACACTCACTTGATTTCTTTTAAACACACTCCAAAGCCTTTGAAGAGTAACTAAAAGACTATACTTACTCTTGACTAATATTATACGACAATGGGCAAAGATGTTGAGGTTGGTGGGCATGATTATGACGCAAGAGATTACCAAGACCCTCCACCGGCTGACCTCTTCGACGCCGAGGAGCTCACCAAATGGTCTTTTTATAGAGCCATTATTGCTGAATTCGTCGCTACTCTCCTTTTCCTTTACATCACTGTATTGACTGTCATCGGGTACAAGTCCCAAACCGACCCCAACCATAGTGCTGACCAATGTGGTGGTGTTGGCATTCTTGGCATCGCTTGGGCCTTTGGTGGCATGATCTTTGTCCTCGTCTATTGCACTGCCGGCATCTCGGGTTGATAACTTTTCCCTTTTTTTAGTGCTAAACAAATGAGTATCACTAACAAAGTCACCGATGGATTTATGATGAAAACGTCCATAAGTGATAGTCATTTGTTTAGCAGTGTTCACTTAATTAACTAACTTAATTAATTTGATAATAACCATTAGAGTGGATTTTGATCAGGTGGACACATTAACCCCGCGGTGACATTTGGGCTATTTTTGGCTAGAAAGGTGACACTCCCTAGGGCATTCATGTACATTGTGGCTCAGTGCTTGGGTGCCATATGTGGATGTGGTTTGGTTAAAGCTTTCCAAAAGACTTACTACAATACTTATGGTGGTGGTGCCAACGAGCTCGCAGATGGCTATAGTAAAGGCACGGGCTTGGGTGCTGAAATCGTTGGCACATTTGTCCTTGTTTACACCGTCTTCTCCGCCACTGATCCCAAGAGAAATGCACGAGATTCCCATGTCCCAGTAAGTACATATTAGGAAATTTGACTTAGGAAACCACACAATTTTCTAGTAGTGACATATATATATAAAATACTCTTTTATGTTTTCCCATATATAATTGTTTTGTTTTAACTTTTAAGGTATTGGCACCTCTCCCTATCGGATTTGCCGTATTCATGGTTCACTTGGCCACTATCCCAATCACTGGCACCGGAATCAACCCAGCTCGTAGTTTTGGTGCGGCCGTCATGTACGGAAAAGACAAAGCTTGGGATGATCAAGTAAGTAATATTTTTCATATCATGTCTTGCGCCATCTTGATCAAAATTTGTATCTGAAGTTTGATCTAACATGTGAACTTTATGCAGTGGTTATTCTGGGTGGGACCGATGATCGGAGCCGCCATCGCTGCCTTCTACCACCAGTTTGTATTGAGGGCAGCCGCAGTCAAAGCTCTTGGATCCTCTAGGAGCATATGAGTACTTTAGGAAGAAGTTGTACAAATTTGTGTGTTGTTTAAAATGTGTGTGAATTGTTGTGTTGGGGCACTTGGATTTTTAACGTGCACAAAATATTTTACTTTTAAATCCTTTGATTTTCTTTTGTTTTCCGTTTTCACTCCTTCTTGTTTGTGGTAAATTACTAAACTGTAATTGATGAATGAGTGCTTTATCGCTATGAAAATCATCTTTATACATATGTTAATTACATTCTCTCGATTGGTACGACAGTTTCATCAAGAAGACAATGAAAAGATTGATGAAAAAAAGCATAAATGGTTACAATGTAGCTTAAAATGATTTGTTTAGAACGTTAAAGATGATATAAAGTTATCACAATTAAAACTAATAAAACTGGAATAGTGAAAATGTGAGTGGATAATTTTTTTGCTAAAAATTGGTACGGAAATATTTATAAAAAATACTTAAGAGCATTCACATTAGCTCCCTCATAATGGTGTGAGTGTGGTATCTCTATTATATAGAGTGGGTATAAGTGGTTGCGAGTAAATGAGAGAGGAAATATTTAAAGGAGACACTATTTGCCACTAAATTTGGAGGAGACTGTTTATCCTCCATAATTTTTTAATATTTTTAAAAGTGGTTGTGAGTAGATGAGCGAGAAAAAGTAATGATAAAAGTATAGAATAAGTATTATTAAATAAAAAATGAGAGAGAAATGTAGTGATTTTTAGTGTAATAATAGAGATGGAGATATGGTAGCTACTACGAATGCTCTAATAATAGAGGAAAATATAGTGTTTCTAAAGGTTAGAGCATTCACAATAGAGACCATATTTTTTAGGTGACAAAACCCAATAACTTTTTTTGGGGGTTGGAAGTGGTTGTGAGTGAAGAAAATGGGGAATCTACAGTGTGTCGGTATATATTGGGTTCTTTGGGAATCTTTTATGGAAAACAGGAAAACTGTATTTATTTTTTAATATTTGTTGAAAGTGATTGTAAGTGAAGGAGAGAGAAACTATAATGATTTTTAATGTAATATGTGGTTGTGATTGGTTGTGAATAGATGGGGGATGAGGATTCTATTGTAAATGCTCTTAGATGGACCGGTGAGGTGGAAGCTTGACTTTAGAGCATTCACAATAGCCCCTCTATAATAGTGTGAGAGAGGCCTCTATATTATATAGAGTGGGTATAAGTGGTTGTGAGTAGAGGAGAGAGAAAATATATAGATGAGACACTGTTCATCAGTAAATTTGGAGGAGATACTGTTCACCCTCTATAATTTTTTAATATTTTTAAAAGTGGTTGTGAGTAGAGGAGAGAGAAAAGGTAATGATAAAAGTATAGAATAAGTATTATTAAATAGAAAAGGAGAGAGAAAGGTAGTGATTTTTAGTGTAATTATAGAGATGGAGATGAAGGATTTATTGTGAATGCTCTTAGGTTCTAGTAATAAGGGCATTTTATCTCATGTGAGTGGCACGTGTTAAGAGTTAAACGTTAAATAATCATTATGCCATCATGTGAGTGACACGTGTTAAAAGCCTAAACGAAAATTTTTTTTTACTAGGTTAAGACAAAAGGACCCCACGTGATGAGATACAGTAACATAAAAACACATCCAATTTAATTTCATTAGTTAAATTACTACACCTACAATCTGTCAATGATCTCCGGCCCAACTGGTTTGAGGTGGGAGGGTTTACCTCTTTGGAGGGTTCCGCTTGGGGGTGGTCTCAGGTTCGATTCATGCACAGCACGAAAAAGTTCCCTGTGACGGTTTGAGATTACTTCAAAGAGGACACTGGTGCGTTGGTAGGGTTCGAACTTGGCTCTCATAGCTATCAGGACTAGGCTTTCACCACTGAAACACACCTTTCAAAAAAAAAAACTACACCTACAATCTAGTTCAAATGAACGTAAAATGCATTAATGCAACTTACTCCAACTAACACTCAGTTGCGGATCTAAGAATTTTTTTCACGGTGTTCCTATTTTAGATGCTCTAATTTCATATGACAAACAAAAAAAATTCTAGTCAGTACATGGGTTCGGGTCGGTTTGACGATTCAGGTCGTTTTAGGGGTTCACATCTTAGAAGTAAATAATCAATTTAAAGTATTGTGACCGCTAAAATGTAATCATATAAGTAATCATAACTCGACCACTTAATCCAGCCTTAAACTGATTATTGAGATCATAGTAATCAGAACATTCCTAAAACTTGTAACTCTTTGGTGTTCTGTAGGAACCAGTGCTACCTGGATATTTTCTTAGAGTCAGGGCCATTGGGCTAATGCCTATGATTGATCAGGTGCTTCTATCAATGATAACCAGGATTCAAATGCAGGGTTTTTTATGAGTTTACACCCTTACCTCCCCGATACTGCTATCTAGATTCCTAACCTTCATAATTTGCTTTAAAATCACTAAAATCAAAGCCTTATCCTTTAATAATTAGCTTTTCAAGCCCCTTCCCTATCCCAGTATTGACAAACATTAGCAAGGATTCAAATGAACATACTCACTCAAAATGCAAAGTAACAAAACAATCTAAAGGAACCAATATCATCCAGAATGCTGAAAAAAAAAATACTCACAATGCAGGTGTTTTACATTAGTTAAGACTTGAGCATCATGACAAAGTTCAAGAAACTCAATCGCCTTACTACATCGAATGTCTATGCTTAGGTTTTTAACATACAAACAAATTGAAAATTTGTAACACACAATCGAAAAATAACATTATAAGAACAAGACAACAAATTAATGAGTTATAACAAAGTTGAAATGGATATGGCCGGAAGGTGGAAGGAGCAGCAGCGGCCAAAAGTGGAGACGTGGAGATGAACGAAGCTGGAGGTGGAGGCAGGCAGGGGGTGGGGCTAGCTGACTGGAGCGTAGGAGGAAGCGGGAGAAGGTGGGGAGGACCGAGGAGAGGGCAGGATGCGTCGCGTTAGGTTTGATGCTATGTTTGTTTTTTATATGAAACCCTAATGTATGTTTTAAATGAAAAAAGTATTAAAAAGGACGAAAAAAACAAGAATGCATCACACGGGTATCAAACCGGGTATCTCACAGTTTAAAAGAGCGTTCGCAGCCACTAGATCACTTCACTGATTTAGTTATGGGTTCCTTTCATATTTATTTATGGGTTTCTTTCCAGTTTTTAGACTGAATTACAAGTTTTGTCCTTTAGCTTTATACCCGATTGCAAAGAATGCCCTTTACGTTTCAAATTGACGAATTATGTACTTTATGTTTCAAAATCTTGCACGTTTTGTCCTCTGGCCCTAACTCTGTTAGATTTTAATGTTAATATGAGGGTAAATTCGTCTTTTTACTCTTCCAGGGACTAATTGTATAACTTGTTTAAAGTTTTAGATCCAAATGAAAAATACATAGGTTATTTTTATAAACCAACCACCCACCACCACCAAACCTCCAATCCCTCTCTTTCTCTCTCTAAAGTCTGTACATCACCACCACCCTATCTCTAAACATCACTACCACCCTTTAATCATCTCAAACATCCTTTAGTTCCTTCACCACCCACCTTAACTCTATGTGAACTCAACAACAACCACTTGAACTCTAAGTGAACTCCAACATCTACCATCGTGAATCAGAACCACCACCGCCATCCCAGTCATCTCGTCGGTCGGAGAGTAGAAGGTGTGGGGGTGACAAGTTATGTCGTTGGCGTTGATGTTGTCATTGGTATTAGGTTTTCACTGTTGGTTGGTGTTAACCAACCACCACCACCACCCCTTCCCCTCCATCGGACCACCATCACAATCAGACGACCTTAGACCATCGCCGACCTCACAATCAAAGATCTCTCCGTCATTGAAGCACCACCACCATTGAATCAGAACCACCTAACCCTGTCTGTCAGATCTGAACCACTTATCGATCTTGAATGTGTCGTAGATTGGTTCGTGGAGAGCTTCTGCTCGTTTGTCTTAGGGGTTTTGAGTTTTTGGAGAGCTTCTGCTCGTTTGTCGATGTTTTGCCTCGTGTTTTTCGCTTTTGTCTCTGATTGCCATCTGTTATGGTATGGTGTGGAGAGATTAGTTGGTTGATGTTGGGTGTATAGATAGAGAGGTGGATCTTGACAAACAAAGAAATCATCTTGTGTTACAGGGGTAGGTTTCTAAAGTAGTGGTGGTGGTGATGGTGGTGGTGGTGAAGGAGAGAGGATAAAAGTGAACCTGTTTTATTTTTTGGTTTAAAACTTTAATTTAATTAAACAAATAGTCCCTAGAAGCATAAAAAGACAGATTTACCCTTATAGCAGCGTTAAAATCTAACAGAGTTAGGGCCAAAGGACAAAACGTGCAAGATTTTGAAACATAAAGTACACAATTCATCAATTTTAAACGTAAAGGGCATTCTTTGCAATCTGGTATAAAGCTAAAGGACAAAACTTGTAATTCAGTCCAGTTTTTAATATACATTAACACTATAATTTCGAAACCGACTGGGTTCTCAGGAACCCATCGAAACACCCTAAATCCGCCCTGCTAACAATGTAACGTCCTTCATTGGAGATGTCTTCTGTTAGTTAAAAAAAAGTAAACTAAATTTATTGGAAATGGGATTTTGTTAAAAACTAAAAAAACTACTACACCGACACTAGCAAAAGAATAAACATTTCAAAATACAATATTTCATCGTCATTTCCATTTAACAACCATTTTTGCTCTTATGCCTTTTTTTATCCTCATGTACTAGTGTTTCCTTGATGGAGTCCAAAATCCCTCAGGTGTGTTGATTTTCAATTAAAAACTTTATCATTTCTTGCCTTCTAAATAAACCATAGAGCGGTAAAAAAAAGTAAAAAACTAAAAACAGACAACAACATCTTCTACTGGGTTGTCGTTTTCGCATGTGTCTTCGGCCACTCGAGTAGATCCGCAACATATAAGTTAATCATTAAATTAATACAGTTAGTTGGTTTTTCGTATATATATTAGTTTGTAAAATCCTAAACACTAACAAAATGCACTTTCTTTTAAATCAGTGATAAAATGAACTTATCTATACTATATTATAATGCATGAGGCAGGGACTTCTTAAAACTTAAGTAATACAAATATAATTGCTTAAGGTACAACACTTAATGCACATGATAAAGATTTTTTAAGGGTAAATATGTCTTTTAGTTAGTTTCTAACAACCTATACTAAAAAATTGCTTGTAGTTACAAAGCCAAGAAGAGGTTAGATAAAGCCTAAATAGGTGGAGAGGATCAACTTTGGTCATTTGCCAGGGTACAAACCTTAAAAGCATATTGTACAATGATTCAATGCATAAAAACTCTTAATCTTTTAAAGATGCAAGTTGTGATGCATCATGTACAAGCCTCTAATGCCAAAAAAAAAAGACACGGGATGTATTCATCAAACTAGGGTTTTTTTCATCAGATCTCACATTTCATAACGTTATCGCCGCCTGCTCCCTCCCTATCTCTTTCTCTCTGTGGCAATTAAGAATATAGGTGATTTCATCGCCAGATCGATGAATATTTCATCAGATCGACGAATATTCCGACCTTAGTCAAGGGTAAGTGACACTTTGTTTAGATTTTGAACACTGTTTCTTTATTCAAGACCCTAACGAAGACTAACATGCTGACGTTGATGTAGATCCATAGTGATGTTTCCCTGCAATGGGGGAGCCGGTATGGGGTTCTGTTACAGTAGAGGTAAATCCGAAAACCTAATAAATGTTGTTGAAAATTGTGGATAAACTATTGGCCCCTATCTGGTCAATTAAGCTCAGTGTCAGACAAGCATATAAATGAATAAAATATGCGATGTGAAGGAATAAAAACATTGTTTGATATTGAATCCTCTTTCAAGCTTTAAAAGCCACAACTAGCTAGCAATGTATTGGCATGTTGTCTACAATGATGGTAAGTTATATTAATTAGACTGATAATGGGCAATAATCATCTTTATGACTGAAATTCAATATAGATATAAGGATTTTACCCTAATTTTTATTTAATCTTTTGATTTAGGAATCTTACGGAGCATGAGCTACTACTAAGATACCTTGGTAAGTTACAATCGAAGGTTTGTCTATATGTCACAATAATTTTAATGGTTTAGATCTGATAGTGTTAAATTGTTGTTTTTATAGGTTCTGTTATATTTTCTCATACTATATGTTGTCACTTTGGGACACATGGATTTTTTTAGTGTTAGTTATTTGGGTCTAACTGGTTAGTTTTTCAGTAGCAAGAATGTGTTCCAAATGTTGACCAGGACAGATATAGCTCCAAGAATAAATAAAGTATGTGCCACTTAGGCGTAGGGGTAGAAATTTTGATCTCAAGCATCGAACACTAAGCCCAACAGTGAAAGTGTAAGGATTCAAGGCGTAACGTGTTTCATGGTACGTATGTAGAGCCCAAAGTTCCCAAAGTTCTATTTTATGTTTCTCATACTGTCATGTATTTGTTTTACAGGAGTCCATTCAGGTTGTATTTTGTCTTTAAAGGTCAATGCTTAAAGGAAAGGAGCCACACTGGTTGAAGATTGCCCAATTTGTAAGTTTATCAGACAAATATTGTTCGTTAATGCCTTCACCAAGGTCGACTACTAATCAAGGCTGATTTTTATGTTAGTAATTTGCATAACTGTTTTTTTTCAGCCATCCGTAGCGCTTCTATACTGCTGAAAATTGTCACATCGTCGGCTTTACACCATCCGGTTGTATCGTACAATTATAATCACTTATGATCAAGTCAATTTGGGTCGAGCGGGCTGAATAAAAAAATCACTTAAAATGAAATGAGTGGAATTGTTGAGATTTTAATTGTGATTAAGTTAGTAATGATGCTCTTTATTAGAATTTTGGTTTAATTAACAATTTAACAATATTGTGTTACCACTATTAATTTCAACCTATATGACCCGTATGACAAATACTACGTTTTAAATGCAGTAGTCAAACTTTTTGGTTATTTAAGCAGTTAGATATTTAATTTAATTACTTATAACATCCCATGATTTTCGGACATAACAATGTTTTTTTTTGTTTGAAATTTAGGAGTGGGATGGGTTTCACGTTGAATCTATGTTTTAGAAAGTTTCTTTTGTTAAAGTTAAAGGCTTCTTCTCCTTCTTATGTTTTTTAATGAGTAATGACTTCATGCTGATAAATTTATAGGTTTCTGCACCTGATAAGACACTACAAAAAAACCGACCTTTAGCGGCAACCATCCTTGGTGTCGCCGCTAAAAGCTTGATCCCCACCAACCTCATTCAGCTTCAATTTTTCAGACGAGACCATTAGCAGCGACTGTCGCCGCTAAAGGTCTTGTCGCCGCTAACGGTGCACCTTTAGCGGCGACCAAAGATCGCGCTAAAACCCTGCTCTGTTGTAGTGATAGTAAAATATCGGTGTTTCATTTGTTTCAATCTTGTTGTTACAGGCATGTCCTATTGAGATTCCAAACACAAAGGTACTACGGTGGTGTCGGCGAGTGCTAACAGTGGAATAGGCCACCGGTAGTGAAACTGTGATGGTGTTTGGTGGTTCAGGTGTTACCCCGTGACAACGGTCAACTTAGTTAACATCCGGACGATGGGTCAAAGTTGGTCACTGAGGTCAACTCAGATTAGAGGTGGTTAACGGGAGCATGTGATTTGGTCACAAGGGGGATTAGGGGTGATCACGCAATCGAAGCAAATTGCGCCTAAACACTTTTCTTTTTTACCCTTACTACATATTTTATCCGATGATTCCATTGGGTTTTTATCGGCTTTGTGTATATTTGCAGTAAGCATACTACCTTGAGGCCATGGGAAGTTCTTATAAAAAATAACCCAACTTGAAGCATCTCTGTCTTTCATACTTCAAGGTAAACAACTAAAGTTAATGATTCAATTCTATGTTTTCAGTATAGAATTTTGATCTCACCTTTTTTTTTTTCTTTATGAAAACAAGTGACGAGTCACTTAGGTTAATAAATAGTTTGAAAAAGCTTGAGGATGAGTTTTTTTTATGGATGGTATCTATTATAACTTCTTGTTCTTGATGGTGATATCAGGACCTAAAAAATAACCTTGAGGATGTTGTATGTGCCATATGTATGTCGTTGTCTCTTTGTTAAAATTTCAGATATTGTATGTTCAAATATTATTAAGGCTGGATAAAGCTGCCATTTTTCATGAAAGCACCTCATATGAATGTGTCCTGACAATATGCAATGATATTTCATGTGCTAAAATGTTACTGATTCTACTATCTTATTTTTATATATAGTGTGTGTTTAGATATATTAAGGCTGGTTAAAGTTATGGATTATTTCACTTCATAGGCTTGTTTCTTCAAATATGATTATTTTTATATAAATCTCATGGTTATGTATCTGTGATATGTGATCTGATTTGTTCCACATTTTTTTTATTTGGGTCATGCTTAGCAAAATAATTGATGTATTATGTATATTTGTTTTGGCTGGAATTCCACATTTGTACCATGTATTGTTATCATGATTAGATCGTTTTCTTAGTCCATTGATCAAGGTGGCATATTAGCACAGTTTAAAATACTTTTGATATTCTTTTTCAAAATCTGCTGGTTTGCTACTGATTTAGGTATTTAACATCTAAAAGTAAAGTGGTTTATGGTGATTTATAAGGTTGAATATGTATTTTTTTTTTGTTGCTTTTAAGCCTTCATCACATGCTTGATTAACCATTTCCCAATTGTTTTAGTAGCCATGGTTAATAATATTTGGGCAAATGGTGGTTTAGAAGGCCACAACTAAGCGCAAGATATATTGAAGGCAACAACTAAGCGCAAAATATATTGAAGGCCACAAGTTCTAACCATACAATTCACAACTTCGGTAGATGGGGAAATCGTTAATGCAGTTCACTTTATGTTGAAACTGAGATTTGCTCCATCTTTTATTTTTCTAATGATTTTAATTTATGGTTTCTATGTTATTTTCTTCCAACCGGTTAAAGATAAAAATTTGAATGTGTTTAAGGTTTTTGTGTTCAAACTTTTGCTTTACCTAAATTCTTCAAACCCATTTGAGGCTTCTAACCTGTATTTCTTTTTGTCTTTTTCACTTCAAGTGACCAGTCACTTTCAACTTTCAAGATAAACCAACTGGAAATCAAATCGATAAAGCACCAAATCCTTCAGACCCATTTTTTGCTTTGAATTTGTAATTTTTTACCTTTAATTTGCATTTTACTTTTGTCCCTTTCATAGACCTCAACATGCAAGAGTTCCTTATATGGTTAATGGGAAAGGGTCAAAAAGAGAAAGGGTTGCTTAAATGCTCTACTCACCTTCTTCTGAAATGCTATCGTTTATTGTATAATTGTCGTTTATTTTTCAAGTTTGAGTAGAACAATACCGCCAATATCATTAACTCAAGTTTGGGTCAATATGTTTACCCTAAACTCCATGTTTTTTATATTTTGGTTTTTATTGTCATTAGTCATTTGCACGCTTATTTTCTTTTTTCCGTTTTTTTGTTTTGTTAGCCTTTTTAAAGGTCCGTCAAAATATTGATACCCCAACAAAATTACTATATTCACAAACATTTGTTGTCATTGTAGTGTTTGTATATGATAATAAAATAAATTATATAAAGTCATAATATAAGTATATTAAGTCATAAAAACCGTAGCAAGATTGTATCTTCCAAGCAAAAATGTTTGGTTCTTGATACCATGATTTGCTGTAGCATTTCACTATTTGCAAATAGCACAAAAGTCTACCAACAATTTGGTACAAAAAATTTTAGTTGAACAACAAAAATTTTAGTTGAACACCCTTTTAAGCGAAAAGGTTTGTTACTTTTTTTTTAGATCGGCTAAGGACATCACCTCGGTACACCGTTTCGAATCCCCTTCGCATCGTCCCTGAGGGCATAAGCCCTTTCAACGTCAAGGGGTGTATTTTGCTGGCCTTGGGATTCGAACCGTGTACCTCCCCCGGCGGGAACCTTACATAAGAAGTAAACCCTCCTACCTCTCCCCAACTGAGCTGGGGGTCATTGGCGAAAAGGTTTGGTACTTGATACCAAGATATGTTTTAAAAATAAAAACAATTCCCAATACCTTAATCGGACAATTCTTTAACATAGAGAGCAAGGTTAATTCGTTATTACATTCTCACAACTTTCCATCTTCATTCAACGTCGTCATCT
>JAUTDX010007368.1:0-122092 GCA_030844895.1 Ambrosia x helenae
TAATCTATACTATATTATAATGCATGAGGCAGGGACTTCTTAAAACTTAAGTAATACAAATATAATTGCTTAAGGTACAACACTTATGCACATGATAAAGATTTTTTAAGGGCAAATATGTCTTTTAGTTAGTTTCTAACAACCTATACTAAAAAATTGCTTGTAGTTACAAAGCCAAGAAGAGGTTAGATAAAGCCTAAATAGGTGGAGAGGATCAACTTTGGTCATTTGCCAGGGTACAAACCTTAAAAGCATATTGTACAATGATTCAATGCATAAAAACTTTTAATCTTTTAAAGATGCAAGTTGTGATGCATCATGTACAAGCCTCTAATGCCAAAAAAAAAAGACACGGGATGTATTCATCAAACTAGGGTTTTTTTCATCAGATCTCACATTTCATAACGTTATCCGCCGCCTGCTCCCTCCCTATCTCTTTCTCTGTGGCAATTTAAGAATATAGGTGATTTCATCACCAGATCGATGAATATTTCATCAGATCGACGAATATTCCGACCTTAGTCAAGGGTAAGTGACACTTTTGTTTAGATTTTGAACACTGTTTCTTTATTCAAGACCCTAACGAAGACTAACATGCTGACGTTGATGTAGATCCATAGTGATGTTTCCCTGCAATGGGGGAGCCGGTATGGGGTTCTGTTACAGTAGAGGTAAATCCGAAAACCTAATAAATGTTGTTGAAAATTGTGGATAAACTATTGGCCCCTATCTGGTCAATTAAGCTCAGTGTCAGACAAGCATATAGATGAATAAAATATGCGATGTGAAGGAATAAAAACATTGTTTGATATTGAATCCTCTTTCAAGCTTTAAAAGCCACAACTAGCAGTGTATTGGCATGTTGTCTACAATGATGGTAAGTTATATTAATTAGACTGATAATGGGCAATAATCATCTTTATGACTGAAATTCAATATAGATATAAGGATTTTACCCTAATTTTTATTTAATCTTTTGATTTAGGCATCTTACGGAGCATGAGCTACTACTAAGATACCTTGGTAAGTTACAATCGAAGGTTTGTCTATATGTCACAATAATTTTAATGGTTTAGATCTGATAGTGTTAAATTGTTGTTTTTATAGGTTCTGTTATATTTTCTCATACTATATGTTGTCACTTTGGGACACATGGATTTTTTTAGTGTTAGTTATTTGGGTCTAACTGGTTAGTTTTTCAGTAGTAGCAAGAATGTGTTCCAAATGTTGACCAGGACAGATATAGCTCCAAGAATAAATAAAGTATGTGCCACTTAGGCGTAGGGGTAGAAATTTTGATCTCAAGCATCGAACACTAAGCCCAACAGTGAAAGTGTAAGGATTCAAGGCGTAACGTGTTTCATGGTACGTATGTAGAGCCCAAAGTTCCCAAAGTTCTATTTTATGTTTCTCATACTGTCATGTATTTGTTTTACAGGAGTCCATTCAGGTTGTATTTTGTCTTTAAAGGTCAATGCTTAAAGGGAAGGAGCCACGCTGGTTGAAGATTGCCCAATTTGTAAGTTTATCAGACAAATATTGTTCGTTAATGCCTTCACCAAGGTCGACTGCTAATCAAGGCTGATTTTTATGTTAGTAATTTGCATAACTGTTTTTTTTTCAGCCATCCGTAGCGCTTCTATACTGCTGAAAATTGTCACATCGTCGGCTTTACACCATCCGGTTGTATCGTACAATTATAATCACTTATGATCAAGTCAATTTGGGTCGAGCGTGCTGAATAAAAAAATCACTTAAAATGAAATGAGTGGAATTGTTGAGATTTTAATTGTGATTAAGTTAGTAATGATGCTCTTTATTAGAATTTTGGTTTAATTAACAATTTAACAATATTGTGTTACCACTATTAATTTCAACCTATATGACCCGTATGACAAATATACTACGTTTTAAATGCAGTAGTCAAACTTTTTGGTTATTTAAGCAGTTAGATATTTAATTTAATTACTTATAACATCCCATGATTTTCGGACATAACAATGTTTTTTTTTGTTTGAAATTTAGGAGTGGGATGGGTTTCACGTTGAATCTATGTTTTAGAAAGTTTCTTTTGTTAAACTTAAAGGCTTCTTCTCCTTCTTCTGTTTTTTAATGAGTAATGACTTCATGCTGATAAATTTATAGGTTTCTGCACCTGATAAGACACTACAAAAAAACCGACCTTTAGCGGCAACCATCCTTGGTGTCGCCGCTAAAAGCTTGATCCCCACCAACCTCATTCAGCTTCAATTTTTTCAGACGAGACCATTAGCAGCGACTGTCGCCGCTAAAGGTCGTGTCGCCGCTAACGGTGCACCTTTAGCGGCGACCAAAGATCGCCGCTAAACCCTGCTCTGTTGTAGTGAGAGTAAAAATACCGTTTCATTGTTTCAATCTTGTTGTTCGCATGATTAGTACAACTAGTGTGTTAAGTGCACCTTTGAGATGCTAACCCTGCTCTGTTGTAGTGAGAGTTATCGGTGTTTCATTTGTTTCAATCTTGTTGTTACAGGCATGTCCTATTGAGATTCCAAACACAAAGGTACTACGGTGGTGTCGGCGAGTGCTAACAGTGGAATAGGCCACCGGTAGTGAAACTGTGATGGTGTTTGGTGGTTCAGGTGTTACCCCGTGACAACGGTCAACTTAGTTAAACATCCGGACGATGGGTCAAAGTTGGTCACTG
Organism: Ambrosia x helenae; assembly: GCA_030844895.1. NCBI lineage: Eukaryota > Viridiplantae > Streptophyta > Magnoliopsida > Asterales > Asteraceae > Ambrosia > Ambrosia x helenae. The sequence goes on from JAUTDX010007368.1 coordinate 2,687, forward strand.
AGGTCAACTCAGATTAGAGGTGGTTAACGGGAGCATGTGATTTGGTCACAAGGGGGATTAGGGGTGATCACGCAATCGAAGCAAATTACGCCTAAACACTTTTCTTTTTTACCCTTACTACATATTTTATCCGATGATTCCATTGGGTTTTTATCGGCTTTGTGTATATTTGCAGTAAGCATACTACCTTGAGGCCATGGGAAGTTCTTATAAAAAATAACCCAACTTGAAGCATCTCTGTCTTTCATACTTCAAGGTAAACAACTAAAGTTAATGATTCAATTCTATGTTTTCAGTATAGAATTTTGATCTCACCTTTTTTTTTCTTTATGAAAACAAGTGACGAGTCACTTAGGTTAATAAATAGTTTGAAAAAGCTTGAGGATGAGTTTTTTTTATGGATGGTATCTATTATAACTTCTTGTTCTTGATGGTGATATCAGGACCTAAAAAATAACCCTGAGGATGCTGCATGTGTCATATGTATGTCGTTGTCTCTTTGTTAAAATTTCAGATATTGTATGTTCAAATATTATTAAGGCTGGATAAAGCTGCCATTTTTCATGAAAGCACCTCATATGAATGTGTCCTGACAATATGCAATGATATTTCATGTGCTAAAATGTTACTGATTCTACTATCTTATTTTTATATATAGTGTGTGTTTAGATATATTAAGGCTGGTTAAAGTTATGGATTATTTCACTTCATAGGCTTGTTTCTTCAAATATGATTATTTTTATATAAATCTCATGGTTATGTATCTGTGATATGTGATCTGATTTGTTCCACATTTTTTTTTTTGGGTCATGCTTAGCAAAATAATTGATGTATTATGTATATTTGTTTTGGCTGGAATTCCACATTTGTACCATGTATTGTTATCATGATTAGACCGTTTTCTCAGTCCATTGATCAAGGTGGCATATTAGCACAGTTTAAAATACTTTTGATATTCTTTTTCAAAATCTGCTGGTTTGCTACTGATTTAGGTATTTAACATCTAAAAGTAAAGTGGTTTATGGTGATTTATAAGGTTGATTATGTATTTTTTTTTTTTTGCTTTTAAACCTTCATCACATGCTTGATTAACCATTTCCCAATTGTTTTAGTAGCCACTGGTTAATAATATTTGGGCAAATGGTGGTTTAGAAGGCCACAACTAAGCGCAAGATATATTGAAGGCAACAACTAAGCGCAAAATATATTGAAGGCCACAAGTTCTAACCATACAATTCACAACTTCGGTAGATGGGGAAATCGTTAATGCAGTTCACTTTATGTTGAAACTGAGATTTGCTCCATCTTTTATTTTTCTAATGATTTTAATTTACGGTTTCTATGTTATTTTCTTCCAACCGGTTAAAGATAAAAATTTGAATGTGTTTTAAGGTTTTTGTGTTCAAACTTTTGCTTTACCTAAATTCTTCAAACCCATTTGAGGCTTCTAACCTGTATTTCTTTTTGTCTTTTTCACTTCAAATGACCAGTCACTTTCAACTTTCAAGATAAACCAACTGGAAATCAAATCGATAAAGCACCAAATCCTTCAGACCCATTTTTTGCTTTGAATTTGTAATTTTTTTTACCTTTAATTTGCATTTTACTTTTGTCCCTTTCATAGGCCTCAACATGCAAGAGTTCCTTATATGGTTCAATGCAAGATCAATTCTAACATAGCAAATTGCTTGAATGATGTGAAAGGTACACACACTTGAGAATGGATCTTGATATAATTGTCGATTTTCTTATGGGAAAGGGTCAAACAAGAGAAAGTTGCTGAAATGCTCTACTCACCTTCTTCTGAAATGGCTATCGTTTATTGTATAATTGTCGTTTATTTTTCAAGTTTGAGTAGAACAATACCGCCAATATCATTAACTCAAGTTTGGGTCAATATGTTTACCCTAAATTCCATGATTTTTATATTTTGGTTTTTTATTGTCATTAGTCATTTGCACGCTTATTTTCTTTTTTACGTTTTTTTTGTTCTGTTAGCCTTTTTAAAGGTCCGTCAAAATATTGATACTCCAACAAAATTACTATATTCACAAATATTTGTTGTCATTGTAGTGGTTGTATATGATAATAAAATAAATTATATAAAGTCATAATAAAAGTATATTAAGTCATAAAAACCGTAGCAAGATTGTATCTTCAAAGCAAAAATGTTTGGTTCTTGATAACATGATTTGCTGTAGCATTTCACTATTTGCAAATAGCACAAAAGTCTACCAACAATTTGGTACAAAAATTTTAGTTGAACAACAAAAATTTTAGTTGAACACCTTTTAAGCGAAAAGGTTTGTTACTTTTTTTTTAGATCGGCTAAGGACATCACCTCGGTACCCGTTTTGAATCCCCTTCCGCATCGTCCCTGAGGGCATAAGCCCTTTCAACGTCAAGGGGTGTATTTTTGCTGGCCCTGGGATTCGAACCGTGTACCTCCCCGGGCGGGAACCTTACTAAGAAGTAAACCCTCCTACCTCTCCCCAACTGAGCTGGGGGTCATTGGCGAAAAGGTTTGGTACTTGATACCAAGATATGTTTAAAAATAAAAACAATTCCCAATACCTTAATCGGACAATTCTTTAACATAGAGAGCAAGGTTAATTCGTTATTACATTCTCACAACTTTCCATCTTCATTCAACATCGTCATCTTTACTTCTTTAGAATAGAAAAAAGCAGGCAAAATGTCATCAGACAACCGAGTTCAAAGGAACTTATGAACCAAAACTCTTTTATTAGTCTAACTTAAGTAATGTAAAATGTATCATGAGACGATTGATAAATTGAAAGAAAACGAGTACCACATTGTAAATTGTCTACCACCGCAGCCATCGATCGGTTACTTGAGACAGGGTAATTCAATTACGATTCAGTTAACATTCGATCAACGATGTGGGACACCCAATTCTTATTTTTTCTCTTCTTCTTTGCAAATAGGTTACTTTTAACACCAATTTTTATAGAAGTTACCTATTTTTCTATGAATTAACAATATAAAGTATATAAACGACGGCAAGTTGCTATAATGCATGGTATGTACCATAAATTTACTTTTGTACTAATACTTAAAACAATAAATACGTTATAGGGTTAAATTATTGTTAATACCGGGCAACACCAAAATCGACCGACCAAATGTACGCCACAACGCGAAGAAGGCAATTCCGACTAATATGAATACCATACGATATATTTATGAGATGATTGATAAACACATTAAAAATGAGCTTCGTAAATTGCCGCCCCCGCCGCATCACGCGGGTTTCCTACTAGTTTTCATATAAAGCATGAATGCTATCTATGTAGGATAGTGCATTGCTAGAGTTTTTCACTGTTTCATTGCCATTTCATTCTAGAAACGCAATACCAGCTTTAGGTAAAGTTCCATTTAATTTTATCTCAATATGAGATAAAGGCATACATCCTCATGACAAAATCTGTTTTGATACTTAATTATGTTTGAAAATATTACTTTAATTTCTATTGGGTGGTAGCACAATTTATTATGGAATGAAATTAACACGTCTTTAATCTAAAAAAAATAATTACAAAATTTTGAGCAGCCAATACTTGCAAAAAATATTTTTGGTTAATTTAAACAGCTCATAAAGATTAAAGAAAAGAATTTATGGGTCGGGTTTTCCGTGGAACAGGAGACGGGTTCGACTCCTGATCCCTCCAGGTTTTTTGAGCAGCCAAAAACCCATAAGTTGTCATTACAGTACTTCTTTTGCCTTTTATTTTTAACTGCGAATACAAAAGAATTTATTTTCTTGACTCAATTCCAATATTCATAAATCATAATGGCCCAATATTTTTCAACGTGAACAATACCCACCGTAATATATTGACCTCATATGGCTATTATTTTTTACCGTGAGGACCCAAGAAAAGTCCATGTGGTACTGAGTTATTGAAAAGTACCAATCCATGATAATGTTGTCCCAAATAAGAAAGCATGACACACTAATATAGGGTCACAAACTTACCTTAATTAGATAGCAAACAGTCAAACACTATTATTGATAGACCCGTGATCCAACAAACTTCGTCATCTCTATTGCTACCCTCTTCCTCTTCTGTTATGCTCTACAACTATATCTATCGTCTAGCCTTTTCTTTGAATATTAAACAAAGTCAAGAGAAGGAAAAGGGCCAGGTTGTTCATTTATTTATATCCTAATAAATAAGCTAACTGGAGAATACCCGACCCTTTTCTAGAGTATCCACATACACTTTGTCACTTTTCATCACCATATTCATTCTCAGCTTTTTAAGGGTCTGTTTGGTCTCTGAATCATTCAGTGATGAATGATTCAGTATTCAACGCGTTTGTTTCAGCTTCTGAATGGAATGGTTAAGGCTGAACCATTAAGATTTGAGATGTTACTGAACCAATAAGCACTGAATCATTAAGCACTAAACTATGCTGAACCTTATGAAGCTCTTCTACCAATGTGGGACAAGAAAATTAACCATTAAGAGGTATAACTTAATGATTCAACACTTACCATTCAGACCTCTTAATGATTCAACACTTAATCAACCAAACAACCTCATATCAATTTAATTTAATAAACATAATCACGTCAAAAACAGTTTATAGAACACTACTGATTCCTATCTGTTAAAAACACTCATGATTCGCATTAAAAGCACTCCTGTTGTTATCTGATGTGAAATGCTTGGTATTTTCATATGACATTCAAAATTCAATTCATATTAATGCTTGGTATCGATATATGTATGGACAACACCCATAAAAAGGAAATGGGGATCTTATCAATGAAGAACCGAAAAAAGGCTATGTGGATCGTGGTTTTGGGAAGTGGGTGAAAATTTGATTTATAAATTGGTAATAATATAATATAGTTTTTTAGGGTGATGATCTCATAATTGTTGATATTGAATGAGTAAATGACTAGATAATTGATTTGTATTGAATGTGCTAAATTAGTGGGATTTGGAAAATTAAAAATTGATGAAAAGTCTTAAATGCCCTTAATCTCAAAAATTGATCCTATGGTCATAAATTTTTCCTACACTTTTTTTCTAACAGAGAAGGGGATACTTTTATTCCATACGAGAAAAAAAAAAACAAACCAAAACATATGCGAGTACAAAGGTTTCCTAACCAGGGGTTAGAAAAAACCGTGAATAAAGAAAAAAAAACAAACACAAAGAAAACGAGCCCCTCGCCAATTCTAATACAAAGTTACTATCTCTCAACCAAGACTATGGCATGCCAATAATCGGATACTCTTGATCAACATTTATTTGAAGGCTGTGGATTTACTTTTCTTTGACAAACATATCCAGTACCTAGTTCTTCACTTCTCCATAAACTTACTACCATTTTGTCTTTGTCTTTATAATTTTTTTCTACACTTCCTACACAAATCAATTTTCCTACAGGATCCTCTACCTATACATACTAGTGGGAATGCCCACGCGTTGCGGCGGGTGTCTCGACTGATATCAAATTCACTTACGATGTCTATTACCAACCACGACCCATTCCGGTTTTATAACATTTTATTCAATTCAACAAAAATAGTTGTAGAACCTATAATAAAGTCACAAACATGAAAAGAAAGTTTAGACTTTCCATATGAATAGCTAGGTTTATTAAACCATAAGAATTTTCTTATCAAAACCATCGAAAGTAGGTTATCAAATGTATCAATTTATACGTGAGTATAAATTTTTACAATTCCATAAGTTTTTGTGTGAGCAGGTCACGAGTATAAGAGGAAATACCATTTCAACCAATAAATATGACGGATTAATTCGGATCGTATATTGTTTGATATCATTAAAGGATATTGTTCGAGAACGGAATTTTGGATTAAAGTTACTCAATTGAAAAAGAGATATCCACCATATGCTAGAAGCATTATACAACCCTCAATATTGTTACTTCACTCTTTATGTTACCCAGACAAAATGGGCATGACGCTAATCTCGAGTTCCTGCAAATTTGGAAAGAGATGTATAAATTAGTGTGGTGTTGTACCTCACAGTATAATGATGTATGATGTTATGTATATTACCAATCGCGACAACACCTTATGCATATTGTGTGGCAACAGATAGGTATTTAGAAAGTAGATATAAACAAGAAGGTATTAACCAGAATTTCGGGTTATGTTGCAGACTACATCCATATCATGGTCTAACCAAACAATTTTTCCATTCCATTTTCACGTACAAAACTACAAATTCTTCTGTTTCTGCAAATAACTTATAGTTTTTACATACAAATTTTTATATTCATGTACAAACTACACTTGTTACTTCATTTCAGTTGCCAAGACACAAAATAATTAATAAGCATGCTAGCTATATTAGGGGTATTAAAAGAAAGAAGAGGCCAAAGTTGTAAAAGAAGATTTTAATACTTAATATCATGTGAATAAAAAAATTAAACATTGTCTATAGCATATGGAATTGCTATACAACATCAATATTTTCAAGGTTGGTTGAGCAACGGTTAAACCAGATTCGAATGAAAAAAAAGGTGTGTCAAGTTTAAGCATAAGTGAATGATTTTTTGTTCTTTATTCAAAAATTGATGGAAAAAAAGCTTCTATGGCCACAGTACTTGGATTGCCACACCATTTTCAAGACAATCAAACATATGCCTTCACTAAATCTCCACTGTTTGCACTAATACTTCTAACTGTAAATTTGTAATCCATAAGGTATCCTGTGACCAAACATCTTCTGGACATCAAAATCCCGAAAAGATTAATGATTTCTTTGATTTTGAAATATGTCCCAAGGTTCATGAGTTGTCGATATAGTGTAGTTATCCAATAACTTACAATATAAACTAAAATTTTAAGTTAATATGGTGATTACCAAATAAAGACCAGAGAATGAAAGTCTATGAAGTACTTTTGAGCTCCGATGCCCACTTTGTGTAGCATACGCCATTGCTATCTCATAATCCACCTGTAACCATCAAACAATTGTAGCCAAACAAATCTTTAAAAGTTAAGAACACATACAACTTCCAAAGAAATCCAAGCTCACCAATTATCAGTCAAACAAAACTTAACATCATTAAGGGTAGATTACTATGTAAAAAAACAACAAACACACCTTCAATTTGAAATCCTTGCATATACAGTTGATCGTCGCTCGTCTCATTTTCTCCAGCTTTGCTGGTACACCGGCTTCAATCGTATCACCCTGAAGAAAAAAGAACATGTACCCTGTTTTGGCACGGGTGAAGATCAGACATATGCTATACATGAAAAAAAGAAGCAAACTTATGTGCGGGAAGGTAGATTTTTTTTCCCAAAATATACCTGAAATAATAGAGCTTTAATCAACATAATGGACCTAATATACCGCATTAGTTACCAATCCTTTATCTATATGCAACATATACAAATAGAACTTACACTTAAATTTTGTTTATCTGTTCATTGGTGGTGGAATGTTCACAATAGCCAAATGAATGAATTATGATAAAATACTTCGTTGATATACTTCTCAAGGCAACAACAAAGCCTTTGAATCTGACTATAGCATAAGTCAAAAACTACATATCAACACACAACTACATAAATCAAAATTATGATGACCTACATATCTTGTCGGTTTATTCAACCAAGAAACCATGCCGGCCTTGCTGCAGTTTTAATATTGCAAATAGAATCTTAACCCATGATGACTTTTTAGAAAGAAAAAAAATCAAATACTATAAAACGATAACATATGTAGTTTATCATGGCTAATTAATCAATTACAGTTGGCTCGAAAGAGTAGGAAACTTAATCAAATACTCTATCTATAACGGCAAATTAATCAAATACTATATGCTATACTTGATTTTAGTTGCATAGGCCATCCTTGGTTGCACAAAAGGATATGCAACTGCAATTCAGAAAGAAATCACAACTTTTAATACTTCATTTCTAAGGTATCGAGAAATTCAGTGTTATTCAACTTATATGAGAATTGAAAAAAAAAAACTAATCGAGATTAAACAGATATCTACAAAAATCGATGAAAACATATCTGGATAATCAATTGAAGTTAAATCAAAAGTATTAGCAAAATTTACTTATCCTCAAATATGAGTGTCTCTGAACAACGTCCATGCCGGAATCGTCTCCCATGGTGGCGTAGGGGTGGTGGATGAGAATGAGAGGTTTTAGGGATACACACACACACATATAAGGGGGTAAGATAATTGGAATACGGATACGAGGTTGTATTCCTAGTGTTAGTTAGGTGGTCCTATAAATGAAGCAGAGACATACACGAGAACATCACTGCCATTATCGCACAATGCATAACAAGAGTCATGTAGTCCCTCGACATCATCGTCAAATTCACCGATTTCGTTGTCAATGTAAGTTGCAAAAACTTCTGCCATCTGTATGAAGGAGGGTTAAAAAAATTTATAAAACAATGAATAAAAGCACACCTTTTACATCTTGGTTATAGAAAAAAAATTATATTTATGAGAATTTAGATCAAAGGCAACAGTATGAACTTAACTAAAAAAAATAACCAGTGATTTGAGATGCATAATTCCTAAAACACATCATCAAATTAAAAAAAAAACGTCTACCTCCAAACTGATTCATGATCTCCATAAATAGATGAATAGGAAACTGAAAATAGGTGAAGAGGTGAGTTATGAAATATTATTATAGTGATTATGGTGAGTTATGGGATATTATTGGTGATTATGGTGAGTACTAATTATGGTGAGTAATAGAACGATGGGCACAATTAAAAACACAAGTTGGGATGCATTGCATTAGTATTTTGTACTATTGCCATAAAGGTTGTACACAGGGGGCATAAAAGGAAGAAAAGTGGTAAAGTTTAGAGGATTACACTTGTGACTTTTAAGTTGCCATCTTAACTTTGACATTTTGGACCTTTTTACCAATGGCTCCCTCTTTATAATGTATATTATAGATATATATATCTGGATTATATAATACACGAGTTTTCTCACCTAGTATAGAATACATATGAAGAGGGTTGATATACATAAACCGGTCCGGTATTTTTCAGCATTCTAACTTAATTTCTAAAATAATATCTCTTCCCCCAAGTGAACTTTGTGCACCAGATGATACTTTTATTACTTTTTAAAGTGAGACCCAGACACTTATTTTCAAGATATAAACAATGCTGATACACAACTTGATACCACTAACCAAAACATACTTTGGTTGCGAATATGATTTTTAACATAAAGGTTACAAATGTGAATTGTATCAGTTGATGACGAATTAAATGAATTTTAACTTTTATCACGTTAAAACGAGACATGTTGGATTTGATTGACCCATCAACACTTTTCAAAATTATCTATACTACATTATAAAGGAGGAGGCATGGACAAATATGTCCAAATTGTCTAAAATTAAGATGACATACCAATGATTTCTTTACAATTTCCTAAATTTTACAACTTTTCTTCTCTAAATGCCCATGAGGTAAATTTATTTCATTAAATTATCAAAATTTCACAATCAAGTTATCCTTCATTATTTTTGTATCTAAATTGAATTATTACATCTTCATATGACGTAACTTTATTTCATTAAATTATCAAAAATCCACAATCAAGTTATCCTTAAAAAGATACATTCTTAATTTATATTTGCTAATAGTTATAACATTTAACATACAAGGGTCTAAATAGTACTTGGTTTTTACACGTTCTTTTGTATCACCAGTTTAACATAGCTAGATCACGTCATGTTATATGATAATCATGTGCTTGGTTGCGGTCACATGTGTAACGCTTTAGTAGCTTATACCTTAAAAACAATGATCTCATTATGTTGTAAAAGAGCATCCCCAACAATTTATACATTACAAATCAAGTCAATTCAGTAAAGTTAAGGTTCTTTGTAAAAAGTAAGGAACACCAAAGTTAGTAAAAAGGGTTAAGATACTTTGTGAATCATATCCTTTCTATTTCACGATATATTTATTCCAACCTAACAAACAAAAAGGCAACCATGTTTATTGACAAATATGTCCCCAACATTGCATCTTATCCATGTCAATCTTGTAATAGAAGCAGTTTTTTATCAACAAAAAAATGAAAAAAATTTACAATACTCAATACACAACGTACACGTTACACGTTTTCTTCAAACAGTTCCAATCTTCAAACTAACGCACAATAAAGTACATAGTACTAAAGCTACAAGACTTTAAACTTATTAAGTATTGCTCTTAGTTGAAATAATTATAATTAGTGATGTCAATTCCCGACATGTTTAAACGAGTCATATTCATGTTTGTGAATGTTTGATAATTGTGTTAATCACGTCATCTCTAACCTGTTTAACATAATAAGACTTGTTTTATCTAATGTTTTAAATACTAGTTCATACCGGTAATGCTTGCCTCAAGCTCGGTACGATAAGGCAGATTAAACTAGCAATGTTGGTTCAAACCGTTTTCCCGGATTTGTTAATCTAAAAAAATGATTTTTAATTTTTAAATTTTTAATAAAATCCCGTGAATTCTGAGATTTGCCTTCCGGTAAAAAGATGAGAAAAACCTAGTGATCAGTTATCCCTTGCCGCAAACAGTTCCATGCTTCCCATCGAGGTAACATTTCCATTCAATTATTGTGTTTCAAATTCAAATTGAGTGCTTTGGATTATTATTTTTTTTTTATCATGGTTAGACAAATAGACAATCATGTCTATCTAGATTATTTTTTGAGTTGAAGTTGTATTTTTTTTTTGTACGGCAAATTTCCACATCCCCTATTTCACACAAAATTTTACACCTCCCAGGTTTCGATCCCTGGTGTTAGGGGTGTTCGCGGTCCGGTTTTCGCGGTTTTTTAGTCAAACCGTGAACCAAACCATTAGTAACGGTTTTTTATTCTTATAAACCAAAACCAAACCGTAAAACTTTAAAACCGAACCAAACCAAACCGTTAGTAACTGTTTGGTTCCGGTTTGATTTAACGGTTTAGGCTCGTTGGGTTTTTATACAACTAGTTGTGTTAACTAATTAACCCAGTATTACCAATTGAACCGTTTCAAACCCAACCCGGTACAGTTTAAAAACCGATTTTTAAAACATTGGTTTTACCACCGGCCCGACCTGACCCGACCTGAACTCAGCAGAGTGAGTGGGAGAATCGAAGCCGAGCTGAAAGAAAGAATAATAGGCTGCTGCTTTCTCATATCCAGCTAACAACACTTGTCAAAAAAGTCAATACCAGAATCATCATCATCCTCATCATTCATCAGTTAACTCAACCATGGTCAAACATATAAGGTTTAGCTAACTATACAAGCCAAGCCACACAAAAACCCAAACCCTCTCTCTCTCTCTCTTCCAGCTCGTGACTCCATCATCATCATCACCACCACTCTCTCTCATCTCTCTCTCTCTCTCTCTCTCTCTCATGGAAAACAATAGACGACTCTGACCTCTTCCCGTCACCGCTGCCCGTCACCGCTGCCCGTCACCGTCACTTTAGCACCACCACTACCACCATCTCAGAAATTCCGTCAAATTACTTACAGATCTATTCTCAAACTTCATTTCATTGCCTCCGACCTGTTATCATCTCCCGGTGCCTGTCACCGTGACTTTAGCACAGCTTCTAGATTTACAAAACTTTTAAACAGATCTGTAAACTTACTTTTTCAGTTATTATTATTTATGGCGGAGGTAGGCAAAATTGGAGTAATATTAAAGCTGATTGATGTTGTGAACGAAATATCTACGATATCTGATTATAGAAGTACTGTAAGGAAGGCGTTTTTCAACTTAGCTAGGAGGTTGAAGCTTTTGACTCCGTTGTTTGAGGAGATTCGTGATGTTAAAGAGACGGTACCTGATGATTCGTTCCGATCCTGGTTTCGTTACTGGAGGCGTTAGAATCTGCTAAGGAGTTGCTTAAATTAGGGAGTGAAGGGAGCAAGATTTATCTGGTATGGTTGGTTATAGTTAGTTATTGGATCTAGTTATTATTGATTTTTTAGGGTTTTTGTGTTGTTGAATGATGTTAATGTGTTAAAAGAAGGAATTTAATTGATTTATGTGGTAAGTTATATAATCTAGGGTTTAGTAGGTGTTGTTATATATTGATTTTGTTTGAAAAGAATAATTTGGTTGTGGTTATATCTATCTGTTATTATGGTTTGAAATCTGTTGTGAATTTGTCTGGTCTTTTTGAAGATCAAGTTGATTTAGAAAATAAGGAATGCTTCGGCATTTCTGCGTAGACGGTTGAAGTTTTGTTGGTTTAGAAAGTTGTTGGTTGCTCGAGTAGTTTTATAATGTGCATTTCATATGAAAGATGGTGTTAGGATAGAGTCTTAAAGATCAGTATGTTTGGACTTCGAACTGTTGTTTAATTTGCTGAACACGTGGGCAAAAAGGTTTGTCTTCCACGTGTTTTGATACTTTTCGGTCCAAGCTACACGCTGCGAACGTCTAGCTTGTGGGGCGTATTAGAGCAGAGTAATTAGTTTTGTTATAGCAGTTTGTTATTTTACATCCCTTTGTACTTTTGTATACAGCCGTGGATTTTAAACACACGAGGCATTTCGTATGTTTCCTACTCCTGTCGGCTACATATAGAGTTTCTTTGAAAAATACATTGAAAGTCCCAGCGCGTTAAGAGTATTAGTTACGCACTTACGCTAGGTTTAGGAATCTGGTATTACTTATATTATCACTTGCACTCTCATTGGCACTTCAATATAGCTGATGTTTGTCGAATGTCCATATACCTTATATGGTAAGTATGATCATTAATATCTGCTACATCTTATGCTACATTGCTTTAACTTAATTATCTAGTATAAGAAATCTAAGGACCAATCGTCCAATCATGCAAACATGTTAATGTTATACACACGCTCTATGTTGTAAACTGAGGATCATATGCAAGGGTCAGCGGTGAGCTTTATATAAGTTTTATCATTTTTCATGGGTATTCGGATCAGTTTAGTTAGCATTGTGGTATCGTATTTGGTAAATATGCCTTCTATGAATAGTTCTGTGTGTTTGAACTTAACTCTAGTTATGTTACTATGCTAAGTGACAAAATTTATGTTCATAGATTCTAACTTTGGTTTTTCTTTAATTTTGATATTTTATATGAATAATACATATAGAAAGAATTGCTTACAATGTATTTCTGCGCGTGCAGGCCCTGGAGAAGGAAGAAATCATGAAAAAATACCAGGAAGTTACGGAGCGTTTGGAACAAGATCTAGAAGGCATATCTTTTGAGAAACTTGACATATCAGATGAAGTTAAAGAACAGGTAAAGTATTATTGTTATGTTGTAGTAACTTGTAATTACAAGGTTACAAAAAACAATCATAAATTACAACAATCTTAGTATTGTGTGCATTATATCAGGTTTCACTTGTTCTTGCTCAATTCAGAAGAGCCAAAGGAAGAACTGATGCACCAGATGTTGAATTGAGTGAAGATCTTTCATCCCTTTATGATAAGGGTAGTGATGTGGCAGCGGATCCTTCTGTCTTGAAAAGATTAATTGAAAAACTACAGTTAACTAAAATTAATGACCTCACACATGAATCAATAACGTTGCATGAAATGGTTACTGCCAGTGATGGCGATCCGGAGAAAATATAGAGAAAATGTCAATGTTGTTGAAACTGATCAAAGATTTTGTGCAAACCGATAATCCAAATGCAGATTCACCTCCTGGTGAAACCTCTGCTCCACCAAATTCAGACAATCAACAAACTTCATCAAAAAGTTACAAAAATACAATTATACCTGATGATTTCCGTTGTCCTATATCGCTCGAGCTAATGAAAGATCCTGTTATTGTCTCAACTGGGCAGGTAATTTACCAACTCACCGTTTCTATATTTCCTTATTAATCTTATCTAACTTATAATATTCGTTAAATATTTTTTAATCTTCGTAGACATATGAACGATCATGTATAGAGAAATGGTTGGAAGCCGGGCACAAAACATGTCCAAAAACGCAACAAAACCTAACAAGTACCGTTCTCATACCTAACTATGTGTTACGAAGTCTTATAGCTCAATGGTGCGAGACAAATGGTATAGACCCTCCGCAACGGGCAGGGCGGCCAACTTCTGCGTGCACCCCGGCAGAACGGTCCCTGATAAATGTGCTCCTAACAAAGCTCAAATCGGTTAGCCCGGACGACCAACGAACTGCGGCGGGTGAAATCCGTCTCCTTGCAAAACGAAATGCTGATAACCGTGTAGCCATAGCCGAAGCCGGTGCCATCCGCTCCTCACACACCTACTAACCGCACCCGATTCACGAACCCAAGAACACGCGGTCACCGCCCTTTTAAACCTTTCAATTTGTGAAGATAATAAAGGAAGCATAGTTTCTTCCGGGGCAGTCCCTGGGATTGTTCAAGTGTTAAAAAAGGGTAGCATGGAAGCACGTGAAAACGCAGCTGCCACCCTTTTCAGCCTCTCTGTGATCGATGAAAACAAAGTCACAATCGGTTCACTAGGAGCAATCCCGCCACTTGTATTACTATTAAGTGAAGGTACCCAAAGAGGGAAAAAAGACGCTGCAACCGCGTTGTTTAATCTATGCATATATCAAGGTAACAAGGGTCGGGCCGTGCGGGCGGGTGTGATCAACACATTAATGGAGCTTTTAACCGAGCCACAAGGTGGGATGAAAGACGAGGCATTAGCCATTCTGGCTATACTTTCAAGCCACCCAGAAGGTAAGGTGGCTATTGGTAAAGCAGATGCAGTGCGCGTTTTGGTGGAGTTTATTGGGTCCGGATCTCCAAGAAATAAAGAGAACGCAGCTGCGGTTTTGGTTCATCTTTGTTCAGGTGATAACAAGTATTTAGTGGAAGCTCAAGAACTTGGGGTGATGGGAGTCCTGGTGGATTTGCTACATCATGGTACCGATAGGGGGAAAAGAAAGGCGGCACAGTTGCTGGAGAAAATAACGCGATATACAGAGCAACAGAAGTTATCTCAAACCTTATCTCAAGCAATTGCAGAAAGCGAAGAATAACAATAACCGAAGACTGGTTGGTTATTGTTTTGTTTGATTGATATTATTAATATTGATATTGGTATCCTTTTCAATGTTGTTTTTTTCCATTGAAATGTAGAAGAAGGGGAAAGGTGGAAGATCACCATCCCCACCCCTTGTCTTTTTTTTAGTGTATTGAGGATTATTACTGCAAACAAATACAAGGTAAAAAGATGTGATCTGACTCTGTTATTATCCTCACTTCTAATGGAAGGTTATTTATTGTCTTTTTTTTTTTTCCCTTCTGGAAACTGAATGCTAATGGCTTTGTTTTTTCATTGCTAGTTGCCATTGAACTCAAAAGGCTCGTATCCTTTGCAACTTTATTTCTATATATATCTAATCATAATTTAGAGCTAAATATTCTCATGTCATTGAATAAGGAAACATTGTTACCTATATTGGTTTTATACACAAATTTCATTAAGGAATTCGTATCTGATATTTAGTGATTACTACGTAGTACATTCGATGATTGTATGTTGGTTAGTAGTTTATGCATTTGATGTAATTTTAGCTTAATCATGAGTTTGCCAGCTTAGAAATTTTCACCAAGTCAGCTTAGGAGATGGTGCTCCAGTGGTAAAGTTGTGGGCAGTAGGAATCTGTTATGGTCTGCGGATCAAACTCTGGTACCACTCGATTTACTTTGGGACATGTGATTTACCTCCTTTATGTTGAGGCGTGGAACTGGTTGGTGGGGGGACGCCTGATGATGGCATACACCATTTGTTTAGGGAGTTGGATGGTTTAGGGTGGTATTCTTGACAAATGACGAGTATTGGAGGTTTCGCTCCTAGATATGTGTAAGATTTATACCAGTTTTTGCCTTTTTGGTATTGAATTGAAATAGCGATACGTATATCGCTCTGGTACCAAGTGTTGGTCATACATTGTGAGAATGTTATCAAAGTATTAGTAATTACCAAATAATTTTTAAGGGTAGATTTTGTTTTTGATGTATACACAAGAATGACATCACAATTTTGGGATAACATTTGGATAAGTAAACTTGGTGGCATGGCCTACCTATCTCCACATTCACAACAAGGGCCTTTATGTGTGGGATCCAACTATTTTAATTCGTAGGCCAAGAGATGTTTAATTTGGGATTACATTTGGAATGCATCTCGAACTGTAGCCTTCTTGGCAAAATTGTCTAATTGATAGAACAACTAAAAAGTATTGGCAAAATTGTCTAATTGATAGATGTGTTATTCTTGTATGGATTTAACGTGTTCTAGACATTTAATTACTTACAATTATATAAGTGAGATAGTAGAAAGGAGTACTTTACTATATCTTCATCTTGACTTCTCAGGTTAACAAACAAGTCATTACCGCTTGAATCGTCACCTTTTCACTATAGATATGTGTACAGAGGCACCCGGTTCCTATGTTATCATCCACTTTTTTAGTTGTGCAGAGCACACATCAAATGTTGGCTTCTTAAATTCCATGCTATGCTTTGAGGCGGTTAAAGGAAAACGAGATGATTGTTGGAAGATTTTAATTAAGAAATCTAAATCAATTTCGTATAATCTAGAAGTGTGTTATTATAGAGTCAAAATATAAAATGTCAAACTGTCTAGATTTAGAACATGGTGTTTAGCAAATGGTTGTGTCAGTTGGTTATGTCGGTTAGGTAGTTAAAACATTTTTTAACCGTCACTTGTAAGGGTCCAAATACTATGACTGTGAGATTTACCTTCATCCAATCAAATAGAATGTAGTACCGTCAAATGCTTTAAGCTAGAGGGAACATAGTGAACCTAGTAAAGGTTTATAAAAAGTTGGATCGAAGAGACTTTGTGGTGATTGCTTTATAGCAGCTTAATTGATTATTGCAATCCAATTTGGTTGTTATGAGAGGATGCAAACATTTTGTGTAAGTGTGAAGAAGCTTGTCTAAACTAGTACTTTCTCTATAACCAGTGGCGGATCTTGAACAAAAAAACATGTTAGGGCCGGACTCAATCTATCAGGGCCGGACTCAATACATATAAATTTTTTGGTAAATTTTCGGCAAAATTTACACTACAAAGCGAAAAAGTTGGGTGGGCTGAGGCCTTGTCTGGCCCGTAGAAAGATCCGCCCATGTCTATAACTCTCTATGGTGTGTTAAGATGAATGTTTGCATGCCCACTATAGAATCAAAGGACCATTTAGGATGTCTAACTCAAAGGTTGAGTTTGATAAGGGAAAGGCAAACATAACCCACACATAATCCATTACCAATGTATTAGACCTTGGCCATATCTAAGCTAGCATGCGACATTGCCAGTGAATTTTGAAGTGTGGCCCTCAACGACGGATCCAAAAATTTTGAATAGAAATGACCGGAGTAGAAAAACTATTTGTGGATAAAAGTAACATGACAAAGATTTAGTATGACTTAAAAAGTACATTTCACAAAATATGATTGAACAAATTATATCTTACACTTGTCATCTTTTGTGTTCTCATTTTTTTTTAATAATAATCTTATTTAGATCTTCATTAATAACGTTGGTAAGTTCATCTTTTTTTACTGCGAAAAATATATAAAATGCTCAAAGGATCATTTGTGTAAACATGACTTTACAACCTTCCTTATCGAAAAGCATCTCCTTGTCGTGTCGTAGTTACATATGGCAAAAACAGGTGCTAGCTTTAATAATGGATAGACTAAAAGATAAAATAAATGTTCTTTTTTATTACTTAGAGATATCATTCAAGTTTGCAAAATTTAAATCTTTTGGTGTATTGTAATTATACGACACAAAATGGGTAAAAAAAACTTACAAATTAATGTAGTATTGACCGAGGCAAGAACTCGGGGTGACTACAAGGCGGCTCGACTATAAAAAAAAAAGCTGAAATTTGGGCAGGGCTCCTAATTTTATTAGGGCTTGACCACGTTCGACCAGTGTTGCAAAACTCAGTTTGGCCTTGTACTCGGCGACCTACCCCGGAGAGAGTACTCGGAATAATCGAGGGAGTACTCGGGGGTTAAATCGGCCTATGCGGGGAGTACTCGGAGTAATCAGCCAACTCGGCTATACTCGGTGACCTACCCTGGAGCGAGTACTCGGGGAGTAATCGATCAACTCGGCCTTGTTTTGCAACAGAGCGTTCGACTTGCAATCGATTCTTCCTCTTTGATCACAATTATCTCAACTCTCAATCTCTTGCACTTTTGTTGGAATTCCTATTAGGGTTTATTTCTTCACCAAAGCTCATTCTAACACGTGTGATTGTGTTTTTCTACAAATCGTATAAAAAAATAAATGTCATTATATACCTATGTGTTTGGATAAAAAAAAAGTTACTATTTCTTTAACAAAAATGACTCAATGTATAACCCGCTTTAGACCTAAAAAAGGTTGTCGGCTCTCATGGAGGAATGGAGAATAAGACTCTACTTTTGTGAGTGCGGATCCAGTCATCTAGCTATTTGCAAGTTTGCATTGGTGGCACGATTGTGACGGCTTATGAAATCCAAGGTTCCTAGTTCCTACCACACAAATAGCCCAATGGACCTTTAAGTTCGGCTTTTGAAGTTATTATTTGGGCCTACGGGTGCCATCCTCCATCTGTAAAATTGTATCGGCCACTAAGAAAAATGGTTCCAAAGCTGTTTTTATTAAATATTTTTTAGTGGGTAAATACCAATAAAAAAACCAACATATTTTCTTGTTTTTTTTTTTCTCATAACTCACTTATTCACTAATTTTTTTGAGCAAATAAAACTATTTTATTTTTTTAATATGTATATTGGTTTGTTATGTGAAAAAAATTAGTGACTTTTGTGAGAAAAATAAGAAAATATGTTGATTTTTTTATTACATTTTCCCTTTTCTAGTCCATTCCTTCTATATAATATATCATGATATTTGCAATTTTTGGTTGTCACCATAGGGGTACAAACGAGCAAAGCTACTCGAGTTTAGCTTGAAAAATAGCTCGAAACAAGCCGAGCTCAAATAAGTAGGAGCCTGAACCCAAACCTAAGAACACGCTCGCTTAGTAAACGAGCCGATCCCGAGCCTACTTTTAATATAATTTTACATTATTATATTAAATGTATATTTAAATAATATTAATGATTTTTTTATAAAATTATTAAAAGTTAACTAAAATATATATACAATTATAATTATAATTTATATTATAATAAATTAATTAATATATAATAAGCAAGCCAAGTCCCCCAAGCCGAGCTTGAGCTTGAAAAAATATTTATGAGTCAAGCTTGAGTTTTAGAAAGGAAGCTCGAATCGAGCCAAGGGACCGAGATCAAGATTTTAAAAGTCAAACAAGTTCATGTTCGAGCCTAATTGAGCCCGGGCTCGACTCATTTGCATCCCTAGTTATACAAGTTAAGCTAGTGGGTGTGGAGACAACACAAATGGGTTGTTCTCCTTGCCACATAGGATGCCACTGGTGCGTGGTTGAAAACCCCGTCTATATTGAGTCTAAAATAGTGTTTTTACATGATTATTTGAGACGGAATATAACACTTTGATTTGATTCGATGTTTCAGGTTAAAAGCGTTTGTGGAATGGAAATTACATGAGTTGAGGAGTGAAGGATCGAAAAGGAGAGATTTTGGAAGAAGAGAAGGCCAAGAAAATAGAGAAAACATGAAGTGGCCGTCTCTGACGGTGATCCTACCATCTCTGACAGCCAAGAAAGGTGGGTTGTTCTCTTTTTTAGACAACCCAAGGGTGTGGAGACAACCCTCCCCCTTTTTATTATCAATTAATTACTATTTTTAACTTTATTATTAGTTTTACTTATATTTCAAAATAACAAATAATGAATATAAAGTTAAAATAAACACTAAAATTACTAAAAAAGAGTTACAAAAAAAAACATAAACTTAGAAAAAATAATTCAAGATCACATAACATTAAAAAAAACTTGTAGGGATCTAAGTTACACAGTTTCTTCTGAACAATTAATGATTCAAAGTAAATGCAGCGGAATAATAATAATTGTTTTAAGTTAATAGTTCACTTTTATAATCAGTAAATTCTCCCCCTCAAATGATTAACTAAAATAAAAGGTGTGAACCCATCTATTTATACATAAGCAAACGTACATAAGAAGCATAAGATTAATAGTATAATACTATAATAGGCTGTAGTATTGGAACTTGTACAAAATATCAACAAAAACTAATACAATACTAAACTGCTGAAGTTCAAGGGCGGTGGGAAGCTTTTACTGGAACTGCTGAAGAGTAAACAACTTCTGATGAGTAAATCATCAAAGTTGTTCTTCAGATGTTTGTCTGGTTCATCTTCAGGACTTTAGTCTTCAGCACTTTGTTTCAGCTTCTTTCTTCATCAGTACTTTCCTTTACTTCTTTAGCACTTTCTATACTTAACAAAAATTGCAGAGAGGATATTAGACTAAGGTTGAAATGATTTTCAATCATCTTTGACCCAACAATCTCCCCCTGTATTGATGAAGCCAAAACCTTATCTAATCTTTATTTAAATCCTCCTCTTTTTCTACTGTCAAGGATCCTCCATATTTCTTTTACCATAGACATCTTGAGTTCCCTGACTTGACTAGCATTAAAAAATGGTCCCTGCTATGGTTCTAGATGTTGAACTGTAAGTAGATCTTCTGTTGAAAGTTTGCTCAGTTCATTCTTGTGCTTCAGAACTTTATATGAACTGTCTTCTCTTTCCAGGCATATTGCATTTGTCTTGTGGGTGAAGGACCATTTGATAATCTTGGAATGAGATGCATCAAAGTTTAACTTGTAGGGTATGATTTCGTGACAAGTGTGAAAAGGATTAAGAAATGACATGTAGACATCATGTTTTGGATTTATGAATGATATATTGGGTTGTTTTGGCTAGAAAACCACCAAACACAACAATATAAAAACTCAATGATGTTTTATAGCCATGAAATTAAAAATAAAGCTATAACACATTGCTTAAAACTTAAAATATACTGCTTAAGTTTCTTGGCATAATGTTTTAAGTTTTTAATTGTTATGTTTGGTGTTTTTTAGGCAAAACAATCCAAAACATCGTAACCAAGTCAAAAAATGATGCCCACATACCAATT
Organism: Ambrosia x helenae; assembly: GCA_030844895.1. Taxonomy (NCBI): domain Eukaryota; kingdom Viridiplantae; phylum Streptophyta; class Magnoliopsida; order Asterales; family Asteraceae; genus Ambrosia; species Ambrosia x helenae. The sequence goes on from JAUTDX010007368.1 coordinate 23,821, forward strand.
CTTAATCCTTCTCACGAAATATGATCTTTGTACACAAGCCTCACCCTATATATATATATATATATATGTATGTATATATATATATACAGGATCCTGTAGGGAAATTGGTTTTCATGAGAAGTGTGAGAAAGATCAAGAATTCACGTGTAGCCATCTTGTTTTGGATTTAAGAATGATGTTTTGGCTTGAAAAACACTAAACACAACAATTTAAAACACAATACAGCGTATTATAATAATTAAATTTAAAACACAGATAAAACACACTAGTTAACACTCTAGTTAACACTTAAACCACACTGCTTAATGTTTTTCGTATGGTGTTTTAAGTTTTCACCCTAAAATACATTGTTTTCGGTTTATAATTGTTATGTTTGGTGTTTTGTAGGTAAAACAATCCACAACATCATGACATAAGTTCAAAAATGATGCATAGGTATCAATTTTTAATTTTTCTCACACTTCTCATAAAAACTTATTTTCTTATAGGATCCCTATCATATATATATATATATATATATATATATATATATATATATATATATATGAGGTATGGGTAAATTGAAAAACCCTCTTCACTTTTGAAAACCATAGAAATTTCATCGTGTCCCTCCATTGATCATCATCAATGGTCCGTGTTTATTCTCACTTTTCAATTTTTATTAACGATTTAAATATTGTCCATGAAGTAAAATAAGGGTATTTTTAGAAAGATGTAACAACTGATTTTTCTCTCCTCTTACACAAAAATACAACCATTATAGTTTCTTTCTCATACTTTTAACCTATAACATCATACTATCTTCCCTCTTTCTAGATTATTTTTCAGCTCTTTCGCTAGTTTTGATTCTATCATTTATTTCAAAAATGCATGTAACAGTAAATGTAACATAACATAACATATACATGTAACTTCAATGATATTACATGTAAGAGTATACATAACTGAACCTATACATGTAACTACATGGATGTTACACGTGAAACATTGTAGTGTGATGTATGTACTAATCAAAAGATCAAGCTAATATCACATTTTAATCCAAATTCCAAGTAAACTAAACCAACACGAAACAAACAAAACGGACGTTACAACTTTGGTTACTATGTTATTACTTATAGTTCTGAACAAACCTTCCTTTTAAGATTATTACATTTGTAACCGGCTAAAAGTGTTACATTTGTAACTCGTATGTTACACATGTAACTATATAGGTACAGTTTAGTTTTTAGGATTATACATATGTAAGCTAGCAATCTTTTAGCATCGTTACATTTGTAATTGGCCAAAAATGTTACATTTATAACTAATATGTTACATATGTAAACAAACATATACAAATTGAATTTTCTAAATTTCTATACAAAATAATCTCGCAAACAAATAAACGAATTGGCCAAGAAGTTGTTAGTCGTTCTAAAGAATTGAAAATTAGATTAGAAACTAAACTTTAAGATAGAATTAAAAATTGACTATGTCTTAATAAAAAGAAACAAGCTTTTGGTAACATAAGATTCTTTTTATATAAGATTCTTTCTTTTTACTATATAAATATAATTTTTATACAAAAGATGTAGAAAATTCAAAGGATTCTTTCTTTTTACAATATACAAATGAATGTTCTTAAAATATCAAAGATTTGACTTGATAATCAAGGAACTTAGAAAACAATTCAAATCAGGAATAAAAAACAAAGAGAAAACGAGTAGCACTAGGACCCATCAAATTCATATCTTCAACCACCACCATCATCACTTATTGTCGTCGTCAACACTATCACCTCTGCATGCCATCACCATCGCCACCTCCACATACCGTTGTAAATACTGTTCATCCCACCTGTTTTTATACCACTAAGATCAACTAGAACAGTGCCAACATCGATAGTGTTAAGCTATTGGAAACCACGAATTGTGCTCTCTCTTTCTAAAGCAAACTCATGTCTTTTCAAAGATGAGGGATTGCTACCGGCCAACTTGGAGCAATTATTCGTCTTGTTTGAGCAAAACGGAAGATTTGGTTTTTGAAATGAAATTTAAAGATGGATCATCCCATATTAGGTTTAAAGATAGAAAGTTTGATCTGGTTATAAATCTTGTAATATATATATATGTAACGTAGTAATTTCATCACCTCCCCCACCCCACACCTCCCCCTAGCTACTAACTCATTCTCTCTCCATCATTCTATATCTTTAATTTATTTATTTTTAAAAACAAAAAAAATTCTCTATATCTATCCCTCTCTCTAAACATCGTGATGAAGATGATAAGAACGGTGGAGGTTGCTGTTGAAGGTTGTAAAGAACAGTGAAGGAGTCGTTGTGGTGGCTCATATTTTTAAAATCAGTTTATCTTCTCTCACATACACACACCTACTCTCTCTCTCTCTCTCTCTCACTCTCCCTTTCTCTCTTCCCTCATTTGATGAAGACGAAGAAACTTCCCCTCAAATTTTTTTCAAGATCGATCTGATAGAAACTTTATGGTTTCGGGGATTGCTTGTTCACGTGTTTGACGGGGTATGGTGGTCTTTTTTTGGTGGTTGTTTGGGTAAAGGCGACAACGTTAACCCAATCGGTGAGTTTTTTTTTAAATTGTTTTTCCGGTGACCTGTGAATTAATAAGTCCGGTAAATATAATAATAATTAGATCTGGTGAGGGATTAAAATAGTCAAATTTTGTACCACCTTTTGCGGATCCCGATTGGGTGGGAGATCTTGATAGGAGGAATGTGTATTATTGTTATATAAAAAACAAAGTGATCTAAGGAAGAAGTGGTACTTTTACTTGACAGGAGTCAGAAGCTGCTACGATGAGGGAAAGCGTACTGCAGAAACGTTGACCATGGACTATCATAGTGTGCTGATGTAGAGCTTTTTTTATTTTTTCTTTTTAGTTATTTATTTTATTTGACCTTGGTGTTTATTTTCTTAGATTTGTGATTTTGTTTCACCGGAGTTTTTGGCCGGAGATGGTATAGGAGGTGGTGGTTTATGGTGTGTTTACACCAATGTAAACGGTTGTGACGATGGGTAGGTGGTGATGCTAGTGAGCAAGAATGCGTTTTTTCAACAGGTTTTGTTTATGTTTAAAAGTATGTTTCAAATTCTTATTTTTAGTCTTTCTGGGTTCTAAACTATTGTAATCATATGTATATAATAGTTGCCTTGGGTTACACTGATGTAATTAGAGGTTTATTGTTCAAACTTATTTTTTATACTAATGTAATTAGAGGTTTATTGTTCAAAGTTTTTTTTTCTTGGTTTACTATATTATAACTGTATTGGTATAGTGTTTTCTTGGGGTGACACAAACGTAAATATAAGCTACTTATTTAAATATTATGGGTTACACGTCATATTAGATTTTTCAACCCCGGGACGCTTCCGGAGTATAAAGCTAGTATATTAATATTCCAAGGCATAAAATTCTACATGGCACTCAAAGAGGCCATCCTTCCTCTTTGAGTGTGTCATGTGGCATCCTCATTATTTCCATAAAAGTCTCTTTTTCTTTCAAGTTTCTCCCACAATTTTAAAACATTAATAACTTTTATATACGAGATTTTTTTAATAAAAAAATTACACCAAATTAACGAATGTTTTATTATCTTTTCAACAAGTACCATAATTATATACAAAAAATGAAGAAAAAAAATGATTTTTTTGTCGGTTTTTGTTCATACAGGAAAAAAAACATAATGCGTTCAAGTAATTCATTAATCATGTTTAAACTAGGAATTCTATTTTCATCAAGAGCAGAATAGGTTAAACCCATTTCCTTTAAAAATGGCATACCTTTAAGACTTCCGCCTCAATCACGCCCTGCAATAGTTGTTTCTAGCTCTGCTTCTCATCCAAACATACATCTTTTTAATATACGTTTTCATTCTTATTCACATCATTAAAATTGTTTTTGTTTTTCTTCATAGGGGAAATGGAATTTAATAATCCCAACTTTGGGGGTTGGAAGGCAACAGTCCCAACTTGAAAATTGTAACCCAGCAGTCCCAACTTGTCAACATTTTTATTTTAATGGTCCCAGACTAACTCAGTTAAAAAACTCTGTTAAGTGCCACATTGGCATCCCACGTGGCACTCCTACGTGGCAAAAAAGGTGAATCTGTAAAAAAACGTGGACCCCACAATGACACTTGTTTTTTCAATTAAAAAAATCTTTTAATATTTAAAAAATCTTTTAAATAATGTTTTATTAACTTTTATATATAATATATATATATATATACTTTAGATAAACATATTATATATACACACATATATATCATCATCTTCTTCACCACAACCACCTTCCACCACCACCGTCACCCACCTGCCACCACCGTTAACCACCTTCCGCCACCACAACCACCTTCCACCACCACCACAAACACCACCAAAACCCTCTTTCTACCCCCACCCTTTTCTCAAACACACATAGAGACCTGAACACCACCAAAACCCTCAAATTTCTGAACCCTAACCCTAATCATCCTCTGCCTTTGATTATAATCATCCCCACGTTTCCAAGAAGTTGAAGCCACCTGATTTCTGAAACCCTAACGCCGTCGTCGCTTCTTCTGAAACCCTAACGCCGCCGTCGCTTCTTCTTCCTCTCTCTCTGCTTCTCTCTCTCTACCCGGTTTTTTCTCTCTCTCTCTAAAGATCTGGTTTTCTCTCTCTCTCTAAAGATCTGGTTTCTCTTTCTCTCTCTAACTTCCTTTCAGTTTTCTCTCTCTATAATAGGGTTGGGTAAAGGGAACAAGATGGGTGGTGTTGGTGTTGTTTGGCCGTCGTTGGTTGTGGTGGCAGGTGGGTGGTGGTTGGTGGTGATGGCTGTGGTGGTGGTTGGTGGTGATGGTTGTGGTGGCAGGTGGTGATGGTTGTGGTTGTGGTGGTGGTTGGTGGTGATGGTTGTGGTGGTGGTGGGTGGTACAAAGACAGAGAGAGATGTGTATATGTGTGTGTTTTATGTGTATAAAAAATATATATATATATATATAGATAAAAAAACTTAAATAAAAAAAGACACTTTCATTGTGGCCCATATGTTTTTTGCCAAGTGGGACAAATTGGCCACGTCAGACGCCACGTGGCAGTCCACGTCATCACTTAACAGAAAAACTTAACCTCAGTTAGTTTGGGACCATTAGAATAAAAATGTTGACAAGTTGGGACTGATATGTTACAATTTTCAAGTTGGGACTGTTGCCTTCCAACCCCCCAAAGTTGGGATTATTAAATTCCATTTCCCCTTCTTCATATTATAGTACAATAATTTCTATGTTACATCATAACACATATTTTATCACATCATATTAGATATCTATCCTGAAAAGCTTCCGGGATATAATCTAGTATCTAGTATATATAAAAAGCGATTGGGGTGAGGACACATGTCACTTGGTGAGACCATCGTTACCCTTGAATTCCTTCAAAAAAATTATATGAAATAATATTATTAAATCCTATTTATTTAATATTTATTTTGTTAACTAAATTTTAATTATATTTTCGCTTATTAAAAAACTGTTTAATATTTTATTGATTCCACCTCATATATATATATATATATATATATATATATATATATATATATATATATATATATATAGGCTAAGTATAGAGAGAAAACCCTCCAAAACGAAGAAACCCCGGTAAACTGTGACTTCAAGAACTTTTTATCATCTGAAAAAATTAGGGTATGTAATGTACATGATTTTAAGAGTTTTGAGCCAAAAAAATAAAAAAATCGCCGAGTGGATATTTTTTAAAAAAATAAATAAGTTTTTTGTGTTATTTATGTTACATATGTAACACAAAAAACTTATTTATTTTTTTTAAAAATATCCACTCGGCGCTTTTTTTATTTTTTTGGCTCAAAACTCTTAAAATCATGTACATTACATACCCTAATTTTTTCAGATGATAAAAAGTTCTGGAAGTCACAGTTTACCGGGTTTCTTCGTTTTGAGTGGGTTTTTATTTAAACCTTCCCCTATATATATATATATATATATATATATATATATATATATATACATATATATATATATAGGGGGAGGATAAATTGAAAACCCACTCGAGTTAAGAAAACTATGAAAACCCTTGTAAAAACCATCTAAATTTTTTTAATTTTTTTTGAAAAAAATACACAAGGTAACATACATGTATTAAAGTGTTTTGGGCCAAAAAAAATAAAAAAAACGCCGATTGGATATTTTAAAAAAAAATAAACAAAATTTGCACTGTTACATATGTAACAACTGATGTTACATATCTAACAGAGCTGTTACATATGTAACAGCACAAACTTTGTTTAATTTTTTTAAAAATATTCTATCGGCGCTTTTTTTATTTTTTTTTGCCCAAAACGCTTTAATACATGTATGTTACCTTGTGTATTTTTTTCAAAAAAAATTAAAAAAATTTAGATGGTTTTTACAAGGGTTTTCATAGTTTTCTTAACTCGAGTGGGTTTTCAGTTTATAATTTCCCTATATATATATATATATATATATATATATATATTGGATTTTCTAACCTAAAAATAAATAAAAAACAAAAAAAATTGTTATACCCGTAATACACAAGTTTCTAATGAATTTTTTTACACTAAATGAAACTATAAATGAGAGTTTTGTTTTTATCCAGAACGTAATAGGTTAAACCGGTTATTTCTAAAAAGTTACACATTCAAGACCACTGCATCAATCACGCGATGCAGTGGTTATTTTTGTCGTTGCTCCTTATCTAAACGTAAATTCTCTCGTTGATGTACATTTTTCATTCTTATGCACGTGATTAAAATTGTCGCTTTCTCATATTATTATTATATTACATGAATTTCTAGCTAGATGGTAAAACACATTTTATCAGTTCATATTAGATTTATCTGTCCTGTGAAGCTCCATGTATATAACCTAGTTTTTGTATATAATAAAGCATATAAAACTTCTTCATTCAACAAAAACATGGAACTACATTTAAACACAAACAATATCAACAATTGTGGTTATTAGTAGTTTTTTTGTCCTCTCAAACTTATTTTAAATAACTATAAATTACCTATCTTGCCATAACAGACCAACACTTGAATTGCATTCGTTTTTTATTTTTTCGGCAAATTGCATTCGTATCTAAGATATATGATGTTGAAATAGGTTTACCCAGATTACGCGTTCCACAATTACGCGGGTTGACGGGTATCAAGAAGGACCTCCTCCATGGGATAATCATCACCGGGTGTTGGTGCATTTGGAATGCCCGGAATAAGCTTATTTTTTAGAACAAAACGGTGAGGATGGAGAAGATCGTTGGGGACTTAAAAGTCTTTTACGTTTTTTTGGGCAAAACATAGATTAAAGCTCGCCTCGTTATCGTGGGAAGAGTGGTGTAATTTTTCTTTTATGTAAGCTTGTATAGTTGTTTTGGCCGCTCCGTCTTGGAGTTTGGCGGTTTTTAAAGAAGTTCACCTTTCAAAAAAAAAAGGTTTACCTAGATTACGAATATACCTTGAAATGCACCAATACCTGGATCAATGATGACCTAGTTATACATGTTTCAGGATCATCATAGACACAAAATGTGTAAGTTCATTGAACCCAAAACTGTATTGTTTAACTGTTACAGCTTCTGCAATGGCAAAGGTGTTAAAAGACGCTATAAATATTGCTCTTTGCCGTCAAGTTAGCAGACAAATTTAACAAGCAAATTGGGAATTTATCCAAGGTGAATTATTAATTAATTAGTTAATTATACTTAATTATAAATTAACTATTGATATATTTACATCTAAGATCGGTCAAATCAAGATAGATTACTTGAAATCTTTTAGTTTATTGATGCCAAAAAAAGCCTGCAAGACCACATAAACAATTAATTAGGCTAATTAATTATTAATTAAGTTTTTAATAAGAACATGTAGTATAAAGAAGGGAGAATGATGGATATAAAGCAAATTTATATGTTTGTAATTGTCACTAATAAACAAAAGCAAGAGACTGGTATATAGGAACCCAAAAGATCAAACTTTCACGTGGGTCGAGAAATTCTTACAAGATCTAAATCCAGTTAAAAACATGTTAAACCATACAGTTAGATCAAATAAACCAAACTACTCCATGGTTTTCCGAGCCACACACAACCATTTGCATGCCATTCAGCCACCTTAATTCTCCTTCGATTCCATCTCTCTCTCTCTAGCTACTTTTTCTTTCCCTCTCTAAGTAGTCCACATAATCTTTAGAGTTTTAGATTTTTTGAGTGTATGTATCATCACTAGCGGATCTTGAGCGAAAAACCTGGTAGGGCCGGGCTCAATCTGGGTGGGGCGGGACTCAATACATGTAAAAAATTTCGGTAAAATTTACACTACAAAACGAAAAACTGGGTCGGCCTTGACCTTCATTAAGAACTGCCCATGCGTCTCATTGAAAGCAGTCTTTGTTGAAAATTAGGTCTAAAATAAAACACGGGATTTTTTTATCTCAATCATGATCGACTCATTATGTTTATTATAAAACTTGACACACTTACAATGACCTCTAACTTATCTATTTATCCGAGAATTCACCATATTATACCTACTAATTAATCAAACTACATAATTATAGACATTCAAACTATTAATTAAATGCCAATAAATCAGACTTTTTTTTTTTGAACGGCAAATTTCTTCTCCTTGTGGGACTTGAACCCATGACCTCTCCCTTAGGTGTTCCTAGAAGCTTTGCTTCTACCATTGGGCCACCAACCCCAATAATGAGTACCAAGCCTTAATGCAACATCTTATGACCAGAAAGACCAGAACAAGAGAACCTTATTGCCAATAAATCAGACTCATTCGAATTGCCTCTTCATCTTTCACTTTCTTTCGAAACCGACTCGATTCAGGATTAAAACAAACAGGTCTCTATCACTAAGATATAGGTAAAGTTTGCCCTCATTTCATTTTTCGAGTAGGATTTTACTAGGTATGTTTGTTTGATTAATTAATTAAGACTGATAATTTGTGCTTCTCTCTCTTGAAGTTAAGCCAACTCATATATGTGCTTCTCTCTCTACTGGTTTAGGATGGTCGAGTTGTTGGTTGGGTGTGTAACGCTTTATTGGGGAAGGGGTGTGCTTGTTGATCCTTTCTATAAAGCAAAAATCTAAGTTTGTAAGATTCCTTTCTTTTTAGACTGCAAAAATCACTCTTTCATAATAATTTTTTTTTCTTTTCTTTTGTGAAAGATTTATCCTTCACTTTAACTTTGGTAATTATGTTTGTGGAAGATTTGCTATCAAATTAATTAACACACTCTCACTACTTTTTCAACACACGGATGAGATGAGATGAGAAAGAAGGTAGTACTCAAGATGTAATGAACACCATATGTGTTGTTTTAACTTGATAATTACCACTCATCATTAATTAACTTCTTTAATCTTTTGTTAACATGAAAAGAAGTTCATTGAGGTTGAAATTTTTTATTGATGTTTTGAATCTTTTAAGAAATTTGAGCTACAAAAAGCCTTGCCATTGTCTACTATTTATATATCTTTTCAAAATCATTACAATCTTACATATATCTTGATAATGACCAAACGTAATGCAACTTAAAGGAGGGTTCTTCAGCTTTGTAAGTATGGCAATTACCTTTTGTATATATGCATGTAGTTTTCAAATTTTACACTCACAAAGAGATTGCTGATTTGCTTCAATGATCCAAACCACAATAAATAGAGGTGGAATTAAGAACTTGTAACAAAAACCCTAATAATAAGCTAAAACATTGGATGAAATAAGATGCTAATTAACTACCAACTTAAGTAATTAACATGATATTTGTTGCTGTTTATACTAATTTATAGAACAAGAAGACTACTTCACCAAAAAGAAGTGTTGAATTGTAGGATTTCATCACTTTTCTTAAAGAATCCTCCATAAATGCAATATAATAAAAATCAAAATCAAGTTTTCTTAATCAACAAATAATGGCTTTATTTAACCAACTCAACCTTCAGTTTTGTGAACCAAACAAGGTTGTCTTTCATGATGTTTTTCATAGTGTGTATTAACATGAGCAAGATTAAAAGAGTATTGTCTAGATGGATCAACCAGCTGATCAAAGTCAGTGATCATATAGCATAATTAATCAACAGATATATAGAGTAGCACACACTTACACACAAGTTGATAAAACACTTGCAAACGCAAGGAAATTAAACTCTCAACACATTAATAATAATTAAACCAACACCATATATTAATACTAACACATAAAACTTAACATAATGTATACCTACCACCGGTTCTCCTGCAGTTGTTCATCGATCGATCGCGCACACTTCGGGATGTGGATTGCACTCATGCTAGGAATTAGCTAGGGATTGAAAATACAAGTTAAATCACTTTGATAACATGCAACATATGACTGACCAATCTTTCCTTAACTATAGGAAATGTGTAGTTGAAGGTGAAATGTTGACACCAGGAAATTCAGCCCAATTATTAGCGTTTCCACTCCAGGCAGCTTGTTGATTATTATTATTTCCCAACATACCCAAAAACTGCCTTCGGTTGTCCTCCATCTTCACGGATCCCTCGCTCGGGTTATCGACTCCAGAACTATTTTTTAACCTAGAGTCTCCACCAACCATCGAAGACGATTGCGCTCCAACGCCTTCGGTTTGGTAGTTAAATAGGTTGTTGTTGTTAGTGTTGTTTGGTACTTCAAATCCAGGAAAGAAAGGAAGTCTCCAATTGTCTCCACCTCCAATTGATAGAATGTTACCATTATTGTTTCCCATTTGAAAGCTCCCAATTTGGTCACTTGGAGGATGAAATCCAGCAATATTTGAGCTAAGATTGCTACCAAGACCTCCATATTGATTTAGAGAACTCATAAATGGTAAGTGAAGTGTAGGTGGACGTGGAAGTTGAGTGCTTGTCATATTCTCTGAGTTAGTACTTCTTGGAGGGCTAACACTAACCGATTTCGGGCCCGAATGCCTTGGAGACTTCGAGCTTCGGCTTTTGCTGCTTCGCTTGTTCCGCCGACAACCACCACCAACCGGAACATTTCTCAAAGCTCCTCCTCTTGTCCAGTACCGCCTACAAGTCTTGCAAAAGTGTCTAGGTTGTGTTAGGTTGTAGTTGTTGAAGTAGCAAAACTTGGTGTTGGTTGAATCACATCGCGGGCAGTTTAACCCTGGCTCGGGCAAGGGTATTTTTGCTAACCTTGCCCGATCGACCATAGATCCTGGTCTAATCGTTCCAGTTCCTTCTCCGCCACCTCCAGTCTGTGCTGGAGGAGGCGGAGGAGGTGGAAGATTAGGGTTTTCACCAACTCCACCACCTCCAACCCCTCCACTTCCTTGATGATTTGATTGATGCAACTGAAAAGAACAACACAACACAAAATAAAAATTAAAATTAAACACACAAAGATAATATAAAACTTATTGTAAAAGATATAACAAGGTATATTCAAGATGAGATTTAAAGAGGAATATATCATCTTTTTTTGTTTTCTTTACATAAAGCTCATCCTTTTAGTTGATTGGATGAAGAATTGAAACAAGTGATCAAGATCATATGATGAAGTTACCTGATGATGCCAATTGTGGTGATCAAGATAGGGTGGAACAGATGAGAAAACCATGATTTAAATTCGAGCTTTAATTCTTTTTTATCTTTTAGAAAGGTTTCAAGGGTTTTTTTGGAAATATATGGGAGTGGGGAATCAAAAAACAAGAGAATAAAACACGGAGAGATTAAGGGGAAGGAGGAGATGATAAAAAGAAGTTAAATTTCTTTTTTATTGCTTTTTGTATTTATTATTAAAATTAGGGTTTTTGAGAGAGTAAGTGGAGGAAGTTTCTTAGCCTTTAAGCTTTCTCAGAGTGACACTCTGTGACACACTCCACCTTAGTGCTTGGGTAAAAAAAGTGACTACTGACTGACCCCTCCATGCATGTATGTATATATTACATGCTATGTATCTATATGTGCATGCAAGATAAAGATGAAAATGATATGCAAATGCATGTTAAAGTGTGTGCGTGTGTGTGAAATATCACTATCTTCTATGCAATATAAGGTAACATGATGGTGGTGGGATCAAATCTCTTCTATGTATAACTATTCATAACTGAAAAAATCTGGAGAATGCTACTGTAGATTTCCATCAGTGCCAAGTAATTCACAGTCTCGATAGCTTTATTAATATACAAATTTTAAATTATTTATTGAAGTTATAAAATAAGTTATATTATATATTTCATGTGATGGCTAAATTTATATAATTATTTCTGTATAATAAATTTATGAATGCTTGATTTGGGTTGTAGCAATTAATATTTGTACAAGCTAGGTTCATAGAAACATTTTGTTATAATATTAACTCACAAAGATAAGATATTCACTTTTATGTCATAATGATAAGTTTTGTTATATTATTAACAATTATTAACAACTATATTATATTTCAGAAACTTTTAAGGATAGATAAATTTAATATGAAGTGAAATAATATGTATTATGATGTAACATAGAAACTAATGTACTATAATATGAGAAAGCAATAATTTTACTCATTACTAAACTTGTTGAAGAAATGAAATATAACTTAATCATGTGAATGTATATTAAAAGATGTATGTTTGGATGAGGAGCAGAGCTAAAAACAACCATTACAGGGCGTGATTGAGGCGGTGGTCTTGAATATGTGACTTTTTTTTTTTTGAAAATGAGCTGGTTTTAACCTACTCTGCTCTTAATAGAAATAGAATTCTTATATGATTAATGATTTGCCTAGATATAATTAATGAATTACCTGAACACATTAAAATTGTTTTTTTTTTTCCTTTTTTTTTTGTATACCACTGTGGTGCTCATTTGAAAGATAATAAAACGTTCGTTAATTTGGTGTAATTTAAAAAAAATCATATATAAAAGTTATTAACGTTTTAAATTTGTGAAGGAAACATGAGAGAGAAAGAGACTTTTGGATGAAAATAAAGAGGAGGATGTCACGTGACACACCTAAGGGGGAGGATGACCTCTTTAAATGTCATATAAGACCTACTGATTTAGTTTATTAATCTATATAGATATACATATATATATATATATATAGATGTTAAACACTCTTTTAAATAGGCCAAAACATGATATAAGGATCACTTATTTCTTGCAAATTGTAGCCATAAGTACAATGACACCTACCCACCCACCTTATGGTGGAGTAGTAAGCCAAGTGATGGTTAGATCCTAACTCTTAGAGGGGACATGTTCGAATCCTGATGGCAACCTTAGTTTTCTATTACGGTGCATTTACTTCAGAGAGGCTTGCCTCTTGTGGAGGGTGCAACATCTGTCAAGTGAAAGGTGATGGGAAATTTTCCAGGGGGAGCCTTATGCTTACCACCACCCTAGCATGGAACCGGTTCAGACAACATAGTATGGGTGTGTAAGTGAAGGCAGGACCTGCAAAAGCAGGTGTGAAGTTCTCTGCCACCTCCAAATAATTGAGACCTTCGCCTTCCAAAAAAACTGACAATGACACCTTTTCAATTGATAATTAAGGAAATTAATAACAGGCATTTCCATAATCAGTTCCAAAGAAATAAGGTAGGGTGGAACTTTGATCCAGGGCCGTCTCGAAGAACTATAAGAATGTTTTAGGCCTGAGGCCACTACAAATAAAGCGGACCCTCATCCCTCACCTTCCCTTCCAAAATTTAATGATTTTGGGTTTAGTGTGTTTAGATGAGTTTAAAAATTTAATGATTTTGAACCTTATTAGATAGGTTAATGATAAAAAAATTGATCATAATAGCCCACAACACATAATAATATATATTTAAAAAAACTTCGGGCCCTCGGGATTTTCAGACCTAGGCCGTTATCCGCGCCTATTAAGGGCCGAATCTACTTTGATCGTTTAAAAGTCACTAGAATTCTTAAATTATGTTATAAAAGTCTACAACTTATAATGTTTAAAACTGTAAGAACAACGTAAGCGCGTGTATAAAAAATTCCCTATGCTTAAGTGAAAAAGAAAAAAAAAACCGGTTATCTCCCTCTTCATGCCCTCCTTTGATTGTATCTCCTTCCTTTTGGAATTTTCTTTTTGTAACAATATACATATGGGCATTAATTTATATTTGCATGTCTGCATTCAATCAATAGCATACCTATTAAAAAACAAATCTCAAATGTAACTTGTTTTTACATCAAATAAAATATAAATTTATATAAAAAAAAATCTCAAACATATTAGAATTATAGTAATATAAAAAAAACAGTAAAATGGTTAAAATAGTTATTAAAAAATGGAACTCCATAATCAATCACCTAGGTTTCAATCACTTCAAACCAAGCAGAAGACTCTTTTATTGGAGAAAATGCACAATCTCTTTCTCTCACTTCCTTTATCTTTTTCCCTTCTTTTCTTGATTACAACACAAACCCTTTTCTTGGTTTGATTGCACGGTCAAAAACAGGCATATAATTACTTGCATCATAATACAATCCTACACTAAATTACAAATCTCATAGTAACACTTGAGAGCTACAGGTTAAACAAAATGTAAAGCCAAACCAAAACGTCAGCTGCATGTGTGTATATATATATATCTTGGCCTTGCTACAAGATCTTAATTTCCCAGAATTAATAATTTTTTTTAATTAAAACTGATATACTTCATTGATAATTAAAAGGGTAAATTACATAAGAATAGCAGGTAGACGGACAACAAATTGTGTCGTCAGCCCTTTTTAATAGAAAACCAGTGGTTATGTGTTGGTTGGTGGGCTACCAAATCTTTAACGAACGGAACTCCACTTTAAGTAGGCAACATGAGTAGACCGGTAACGAACTTGTAAACCGGGTCGAGTTGCTACCAATTAGGCTTTTATGTGGTAGGAAACCTTTAATTTGAAAAACGAGTTTAATATGTTCAAAAACGCTAAATTTGGTTCAACATATCTATACAACATTTTACTGTAAATAAAATAATAAATAGGGAAATCCCACTTGTTTAAACTTCTCTTGTTTATGCCAACCAACACACCCAAACTTCCATATATGATTGTCCTTTTGCAAACCCTAGCAGCCGGGCACGATGGTACTAAGCGTTGATTTTTATAAGTAAGCAAATCATCATGTCGATTGTGACACCTGAAATCATTTGGAATTCCGTCGATATTGACAAAAATATTGATCCAAAATCATTATTCAAAATCATTAGTTTGTATTAAAATTTCTAAAATTTCTAAAATGGTTCATGATTTGAATATGTGTACATAGTTAACTACATATTCAAAAAATAAAAAGAAATTTATAAATAGATGATTTCAATCCCCTGATGCGCGGTGGAGGCGTAAAACATGCCAGGTAGCACTACCGTCTGCGACCACCATCGCTGAAAACTCATCAAAAAAGTAGAAAGGGATATTTCCGGGCTTCACTTTCAGCCTAACACGTATAGATATAAAATGTTAGAAACTGAATTTAACCACATACCGAGTTCGTATAATGTTACAAATTTTCTAACTACACAAAAATGAAACAAGGAAAGGTGTTTTATACAAATAACCAATAATAAATATAGAATAAAGATCTTGTGCTAATTGTTTTTTTGGTAAGAACTGTTAGAATCTAAGGGGATAATTTATTTATTTTTTCATATTGCTAAACATGTATTATAGTATTGAAAACAAAAAAAAACAAAAATTTTGATGTAGAGTAATTACGTGTAGAGTAATTACATAATTACTCTAGTGTAAACTAATGTATTTACTTTAATGACGTAATTACCCTAAAAAAATTAAATTTTTTTATTATTATTCATCTATAAAGTATGTTTAAGCACATGGGAAAAAAAAAATTCTAAAAAAAATAAATTTTTTTTACCCCTTTTGATTCTCACAGTTCTTACCAAAAAAATACTTTGTATTTGATCTTTACTCAATAAATATAAGGTATATAAAATGTGATAAGGATAAAAAAATATTAACAACTAAAGCTTTTAAACATGTTATTATCAAAGTTGATGAGCTAAACTAGTAAATGATTAAAATTACACACATTCATTCACCCTTACTTTCATGTATCTTGAATGCCTAATGATAAGGCTCGTTGCTTTTTTTTTTTAACGACCAACAAATAAAAGTCCTAACACCTGGGGTAACCCAATGGCAAAAAACGACTTCACACACCCGCGATCGCAGAAAGCGTTGTGTAGCCGAAGACCACCATCTACAGTTTCGGGGAAAACCCACCGCTCGAAAGCCCACAGTCGTAAAACCCGATTGGGATCGGATTCAAACTTGAGACCTCTAGCTTTCAACTCAAATCTTCACTTCTCCCCAATGCCAATTAAGCTCATTGTTAACTTTTAAGAGATTGATCGTTTGACTTGATAACTTAATTTACCGACACACGTTACAATCCATGGTCAAACCATCTCATCGACTATAGTTCATCTATGATTCTTTAGAATTCGTTCGACTAGCTCGTGGTACATTTACGATGTCCACTTTAGGCAGTCGATACATTTTATGATTGTAACATTGAAAGCCCAGTCCTTCAATATTCTATTTTTAATTTTTAAGTCGATATAAGCAAAGGCATGCAAATCAATTGTTAGCAAATACAATTACATATGATTTCAATAAATACATATGAATTCCAAACCGATTTCAAATAAACTTTTAGATAGATTTTTAAATTTGTTTTCATTCATGTACACTTCGTGTATCACTACAACAAATCTAGTCTGATACGTCGGACCTCTCCCGGCAACATATGTCGTCGGTATAGATGCCCTTTACCGGCGACCTGTCGTCGGCAAAATGTTGTTAAATTTTTTTAATGAATTTTGATCTATCCCGGTGACATGTCGCCACTACAACTTAATTAACCTCTCTCGGCGACACTGTTCCGACGACTTAATTAACCTATGGCGTCGAATCTGTGAGGACGAACCCTTTCCCGGCGACAGGTCAACGTATCAGACAAATTTTCTTGTAGCGTATGCGGGAAATGTGGCTAGAAAAGGGGTGTCACCATAAGGAAAAGTGTAGGACCGTCAGATTCAACAACACAAATTTCATGGGATTATCAATCGTGTGAGTACGGAATCCACACACGAACATATGCTAAAATATAGAAGATGTTTACACACACAAGAAACTTTCAAATTTTTCTCTATTCGGATTTCACTACAACAGAGGTTCGTTACACAGATTCTACAAAGGTTGGTTTGGGAGAATGAGGAGCACACATAGATATAGTGTAGACCCATTCACCCTATCATGTGCGAAGGATATAAACGGCTAGGGGTGCCATGGCCACCCTGTTTTTTTGCGTAGTAGCGTAAATTTAAGCTATTTCGTCTGAAATTTTTATATATATTGAGTCCGGCCTCCTCTGAATTGGGATCCTGTGATTTTCGGCTCCCTCTGTACTTTTGTTCCACTGAATATATAATCATAAGAAAACTGTACTTTAAGTCTAGATGCTTAACTCTGTAAAGAAATTAGTAAGGTCATTTATTTGTTGAATATATTTGTTATGTAAGCCAAAGGAATGTTGATTTTTTTTATCAGTTAAAGGATTTTACAATAACTTATTTCAACTTCACTCTTTTTCAATTTCTAATCAAACAGGATATTTTTTTTAATTCAAATCTAATTTATAAAGTAAGAATGTTGAATAAGTGTTATTGAGTTTAAGATAACTTCCACCCTTCTTCATTTTCTAATCAAACATGATATATATTGAATTCATATGTAGTTTATGAACCTAACAAGTCATGGATTTCAAAAAGAAACTCATAGCATATTATTTTGTTAATTATTTGGTTTTAATTTGTGTGTAAGTAAGAAAACATTATCCAAAATCCAATCAGGTGGAACAATGTGTATCCATAGGAGCATGCATATGAGTCATACACGATGCAAAAGGTGAAATGGGAATCATTTTTGAAGTGCAAAAGCTAAGAGGGGTCTCGTGGGAGCCATGCAATTATGGGGGGACCAAACTGTAATTATTTAAATAGATAAAAAATGAGCCTACCATTCACCAATGAATTATGTCTCACAGATTCCCTTGGTCTGTGATTCTTCCTCAGGACCCCACTGTACATTCTTCTTTTATTTGGTACCGATAAATAAATGTGGTTTTTCTTTTACCTTTTGCAAAAGGGAATATTGTTTATGAAGACAAGGCAAACGAACAATCTATTTAAAGATATGTTGCATAAGTTGGTATAAAGAAAAACATCTTAATGAGAAACACAACTATCACATCCTATAATAACAACAAACATTCTTCAAAGACCGTAGTCACGATAACTAGGGATGTTCATGAGCCAAGCTAGGCTTAACTTCAAAAATATACAAGTCAGCTATATACATTTGAACAGTAATAGAATTGACTTGTTAGGGAATATGTACTTGAAATAAATACACATGGCACAAACTGGTAGGGGGTTGGCTAGATGCTAGAGTCAGAAAAAAAAAAAGATACATCACGCTGTGGCTTGAGGCCTAAAAGAATAAGAGATCGTGGCAAAAATACGAGGACTAAAAAGGGAGATGTATCGAGGGTAGGTGAAAGGTTAAGGTCATTGGTGAGGACATGAATGTGTGTCGATGTAAAGGCGTTGACTAGTGGTATGTGACAAAAGCGAGGTTCAAAGCCGAAAAGACAAAAACATGGGGTCACAAGAATCATTCGCGTCAACTATTAATGTGTAACTATAAAAGCTCAAGTAGAGTGTTAAATTATAGTATTAGCATAAATCAGTTAAATTAGTTATAATTAATAGGTTGATGTTGGCTAGTATTTTATTATTATGGAGAATTATAGCATAAGTTGTGGTAGTTGAATGTGAACATATGAATTTTATCACGCGTAATTGATTACTAATTCTTGTGAAATGATACATTAAACACTAAAAGGGGACATAATCTATAAGGGCCCCCATCAAAGGCAAAATCACTTTAGGCAACAATTTTTCCACGTACACCTTGTCTATTCTAAAGGACAATTTTCTTGTATCTAATTCTATATATTCTATCTATGTAACACCACATTTTATGGATAAAATAAAAATATATGAAACTTATATATTGTCGAACGAGTAAAATGGTTATTTGAAATATGAGATATTTAAACGAGTCCTGGCTAGTAAAACGTTATAGTTTAGAAGTTATAAGAGTTAAACGAGTGAAGCAGCTGAATTAATTATAATAATATAAAAATAATATTATAAACCTTAACATTGAAATAATATAGTTATAGTGGAAAAGCATGTATGAAGCAGTTTGCAAAGTTTTAATCTTTTATGGTTATTTTTGTATATTATGACGGTATGACAAGAAGTTGAGGGTATATGGTATTTTAGTTATTGAAATCAAAACTTCATGTATGTAAACAAAGCAAGCAGGCAAGCTTGACAATTCTGTCCCACATCGATCTTTTAAAGTGTTCCACCGTCCAATCCTTATTATAAATAGAGTCACAGTATAAGATTTAGATCATCAAATTTTTTGGGAACTCTCTAGTATAAGAGAATCCTGAGTCTACGATACCCAGTTGGGTATTGTAATAGTCAATTTTAAAGCATGAGTAAGAGCACAAGTGGGAAAACTATACATCAACATGCCGTAGATAGTTTTGAAGTATGTTCTCATTTAAGTTACATTTAGTTATTTTTATTAGTATTATTAGTGGTAGTTTAGTATTATTATTTTTAGGTATTAGGATTATTATTAGGAATGGGTATTGAGTAGCCTAGCCTTAGTTAGGCATGGACTGATCACCCATGCTTAAACAAGGTAGTGTTAACCAATATCCAACCATAATAATAATTAGTTAGGCTTACCATTACCTAATCTAGGATTATGTAATTGTGTCAGGACTCTGAGGTATTATTTGGTTATACTAGCAAGTGTTGAGCAACTGTTAAGCATCGTTAAACAGGTGAGTTATCATGTTTGTTTATAAAACTGTGATAGTATACTCGTCCTGTCTAAACTGGTAATAAATGGGAATGCTGCAATATGCGTATATCTATGGGGGTATAAAGGATCCTTGTATGCTTAATGGTACGTTACGAAAAGCTGAAATAGGGCCAGGGGTGTCCAGTATGGAGTAACCATTCCCTCAGTAACGGATTCCATACCTATAGGTGGCTGTGGTGACACTACTGGGGGGTCAGTGTGTCAGTTGTACATTGGTTATGGGATAGCCAGTACGGTAGTCATAACCCATATTGTGTATGCATAAATGTTAATGTGATGTTTTGTGTCCACTGTATAGCATGAGTTCGTCGTTTTGAGTATACTTATCTCAGGTGAACCATGAGGACAGCTGTAGAACCCGTTTAGCAGTAGTGAAGCCTAGAGACTATGAAGTTTTTAGTTGTTAAGAGTTGTAAATAAATAATGTTTTGTACTCGGATGTTGTAAGTTATAATAAAAGTTTAGTTTGCTTTCGCTGTAAGTTGTATCAATTGTGCAAGATCACCCGGGTTACGGGTGGGGTGTTACAATCTATGCTACCTATTAAACCATTAGCTTAGGGGCTACCTCTCATCATTTTTACACAAAGTCAATCTTGTTTTCCTATTTACCATGATGTTCGTACCATATATACATCCACACCGGTATAACCGGTCGGTATTCCCGACTTTTAAAACATTGGTTTTCCGCTCTTTCCTTTATTTATTTAAGTTCATTTCTTTATTTAAGATTTAACTGCGAAACTTATTTTATTTCACTACATTTAATAAAAGGTAAACGGCAATTAGGGCTGTCAATTTCAGACACGAACACAAATACTCGACACGAACCTACACGATTTTAACAGGTACAAGTATGATCATAACAGGTTTCGTGTCCTAAACATGTAGACACGAAATATACCTGTTAATTCGTGTCTAAACAGGTTAAATACTTGTTTACCTGTTTTGTACCCGTTAAGACATATTAATGATTTTTTTTAAATATAGGTTGGGGTGGAGTATTGGAGTTATACGTTTTAATATGTGGAATTCTACCTTTTTAATGCTTGATGGTACCCGTTTAACATGTCGGATTTGGTGACCATGTTCGTGTATTATCGTATTAACCTGGTATAAACATGTATTATCGTGTCTTATCGTGTTAACTTAGTATAAACTGGTATTATCGTGTAAACCAGATATAAACAGGTTCGTGTTCGGGTATGGAAAGAATGATACGATAAGTTATCAAGTCGTGTTCGTGTATACATGTTTCATGTTCGTGTCTTAACATGTCGGGTATACACGATTTGCCAGCCCTAACTACAGTGTGACTTCTTATCTTTTCATTTCTCTTTTTTACATTAGTAATTATAATATTCTGTAATCGTAATTGGTACGTTCCAAAGCACAAGAATTTTGATGATATTAATATAATATTTTCCAAGTCTTAATTGGTATTTTGTATTTGTTCTTTTATGTTTTATTTTAGGAAAAATGGCCATTTTGGGTTTTACCAAATTGGCTATCTCTCATTTTTTTTAGAGAGAGATGGCTCACAGGTTTTGAGGCTTCTTAAGCGTCTCCAAGAGACTTCAAGTGATGGAGGATGGACTCGTTTGTTTCCAAACCACAAAATGTTTTCGTTACCCCCCCCCCCCCCCCCCAAGAAGGGGGTGAATAGTGAGGGATATGTACAACATAGTGTAACACCTCGAAAATCCATTTTTGTAACATTCGTACTTTTTACATTTACAAATCTGGTCCATGTATTCTTATAACTTTCCATCTTACCCCCTTATAATATCGAGCTTATGATCGATAGAAAACATTTTGCCAAATTTCACTTATTTATAATCTATATCCAATATTCTATGTATTCTATTTTACGCAGACTTTATACCTTACGCTTAAAAAAAACGAAGTCCTAATGCTAAACTGAAGCATAATCGAACCCATACGAGTTGGAAATCAAGCCCAACCCAAAAACAAGTTAAAATGGGCTAAAATAACAAGTTAAAACCCAAAAATATAATATAAATCAATTCGGTTGGGCCTGGCCCGTCAAAAATATGTTTGGGCCATTAATCATCATGGCCGCGGACCGTGGAGCCATGGCTAATGCTCCCACAGACCGCGACACCTTAACAAAATAGCAACAATAAGCTGGTCGTCCAGCAGCTCGTAAATGCTACCATTTCCCACCAAAACACCTCCCAACCACCCTAATTACTACATTAAACACCCAACCAACCCACCTCACCTATAAATACAACCCTCTCCACCCTTTAACCTCTTGTTCATCCTTCTTCTCTCTAAAAACTCTCTCAAATCTTCAAGGTTCTTGAGCAACTTTCTGAAAACACATCAGTAAGTTTCTAAGCTCAAACCTCCATTTCTTTTCTGTTTTTCCTTCTCATTTCTATCCAAAACTCCTTGGAGAAACCTCTAGGATCTTCCCCATATTTATCCACAGAAGTGTGATAAGGGTAGAGCACCTAAAAGAGGTCTCAAAGGTGTCTACTTTCTGATTTGTTTTTATGTTCTAAGTTGTTTAATGTAAAGAGACCAACCAAGTCCACTAACAATCTAATGTTAGATGGATTTGTGCTATGGTATTGGTTGACCAAGGAGAGCCAAGGCTCATCCAAAGGAGTCACCAAACTTTACTCAAACTTCTTGGTTATACTATGTATTTTTATAAACTTACTTTCAATCTTCTATCTTATTGTCCTAATAATAATCTTTTGGAAGGTTTGTGGTTACACACTACCTTACAAACTCTCTTGATCATTCTTGTGCTATGGATTAATCCACACTAGAAAAGGGAAATCCCGTGTCCAAAACCCACGTTTATCCATAAGCGAAGTGGTTATGACATGAACATATCAATCAGATTCACATTCCTAACCTTATACCATCCGAATCATCTATGGTGATTTTGTGCTTGGTCTAACTTATTCTCATGACCATCCGTATTGCCCTAAAGGTAATTTGTGTTTTGGTTTGCCTAAAAGGCTTGCTTGACTCTCTTGAACCTATAATTTAAACTCGAACCTAAGACCCTTTATTCTTTAATTCTAGCTAATCGGAGCTAAAGCTTAATCTACCAAGACTTACTTTTTGGAACTCTATCAAAACGCACCCAAAGGTGAGTTCATACTTGTCCCCTTTTACTCTTTAATTCTTTGAGACTCAACATGTATCACTATCAAAACTTAAACGATTTCATACTCTTAAACTATTATGCTCAATCTAAATGCTTATATGTTATGCCATGCTAGAACTCTAATTCTTACATACAAATGTTCTATTAGCCGACAACCCACCTTACATGTATAGCGCTATAGGATTGACACACCGCCCCCTTTATGGGTCATGTTAAGTATTATTCTTTTATGTTATCGAGTGTTGTTTCCTTTTGTATGGTTCTTCATGCATATGCCTATAACATGATGATTCAAGTAGACTTTTCTTTTACGATATACTTAGACTAAAAACTAGTATGCTCACCAATGCTTTATGTGTTGACGGATATTTTATACATGTTGCAGGAAATGTTTAATGCAGGATTTTCAAGAAAACCACTTAGGATTGGACTAGAAACTCGCAACTAGTTTAATTTTCTATGTTTTGATGTTGTACTTTTCCTTTCTATGAGACAAATTGTATTCTGTTACCTTTTAGACAATGAAATGCTATGAATGAAATTTTACCTTTAAATTATATCGTCACGAATTCTAGTGTCAAGAAGTCTTTGAACAATCTATCACATGTCGCCCCTCAATGAATTCCGCCATCGGTTGGGGTGTGACAGTTTCGTTTAATTACGCTATTAGGCGTGATTAATAACATAAGGAATTAAACAGTAAAATGGATGTTTTATGAATAATAAAATAGGACTTAGATGATAAAAATGTGGGCTATGTTCTAATATGGAAATAACCTTGTTAGTGTTATTAGCTAAATATATAAGCAAATAACACTAGAAAACTTCACTAGGTTAGTTGAGTTTCATAATAAAATGATATTGGAGAAAATTAAGGGACCATTAGCGTAACTTTTTGGTCAAATTAAAATGGTCAAGAATACCCATTTGGGTGTATACGTATTCAGCCCTAAAGGGGCATTCTTGAGCTAAAAATAAACCCTTATCACACCAAAATTGAAGAAGAGATGCAAGAGATTGAATGATGGCAAGATAGTGGTGTGAATAAGAGGGATATCTTCAAGTTTAAAGCTTTTGGTAAGAACCCTAGCACTAAACTCATCCAAATTTTAAAACCCATATGCGGGTTTTGAGCAAATTATGTTAAATTCGTATTATTGCTTGATTGTAAGTGATATTGATCATCTATAATGGTTTACAGATGAGCTAATTACTAGAAGTTGCTTGTTTTCAATATGATGATTTTGGTTTTCATTAGTAGCTTTGATGTTGCTAAAATAGTTGTAAATTCATGTTTTTAGCATGGGTTAAATGATAATTTCACCATATATGTATTGCATGATACTTATGTGCTAGTTTGATTTGAATTGAAAAGATAGCTTATAAGATGGCTAGAATGATGTTTACATCAATTGGTGTAAGACCCTCCCCTCTTAAAGTCGTAACTATAATAGAATAAGAGGGTAAGGACGTACTTTTGATTTGACACTAGATTAGAGTTTAAAATTTTCAGACATTTCCAAATGTATATAAAAAAGGATGTAAACACATTACATCGAACAACAATTCCAAAGTTTTAAAGTTTAAACCCAGCGGAAGACATTAACAAAGTTGTACATAAATCGGTTTTTGTTTGCTAAGCTAATTGACAAAAGATTTTAACCAAAAGAAATTGTGTGTGTTCGGTTCGGTTTGATTGCTTAATCCTCCATCCGGGTGCCCATCATACCTTTAACCTATATACAAACAACACACAAGATTAGTTAGAATAGAAACAAGCATTAAAAAATGACAAAAAGACCAACCCAAGGTTGATCACAAGTGAACGGACGTTCACTCTAGGCCTTGACTGCTCATTTCATAACCTGAACTGAGGCTCAGTGAACGATCGTTCACCCAGGGCGAACGGTCGTTCAGCCTTTACAGAAACATTCGAGCCGATTCATTCACCAGTGAACGGCCGTTCACCTTGATAAACGGTCGTTCAGGTCGTCTGAACATGTTTTTATGTATTTTAATCTCAACACGTGTATCACGCTCACAAGGCATGACTATAGGACCAACTTGTGGACTTTCAACTTCAAGCAGGCTATACAACTTTCAATTTCTAAACTTTACACCCTTTTATAAACGTGGGTTGTATTGTATTGATCAACATGACTTAGTCACGTTAATCCTAGTATTTAGGTACCTTGGCCTCTACAACCCGCTCGGGATTGCTTATACCTCAGCTTTGCTATAATACGAGGGAGGCCTCGGGCTCCACAATCCACACAGAATTGTTTATACCTTGGTCTTGTTCCCCTATTTGTATTATTTGAGTATAAATTCCCATTTTGACCCATTTGAGTCACAAATGGTAACTATTGCATTATGATCGCCTATACCCATAGGGCTCTACATGGTTTGCGATCATAATAAAGTTTCTAGACATGCCTCGGCCTTTATAGCCCCTAGGACTACTTATGCTTCGGTTACCCATGTCCAATCTAATCTGTTTCCATAATTCCCATGAATCAAAAATTATCTCATCATAGGAATCCTAAAGCACACAAGTACAACAATTCTATACGAAACGGACCAAGAGCTAATGTGTACAATGGTTATGTAAGAAAAGATTACAACCAAAACATACCTTAAAGCTTTCCTTTTTGGCGAGTATCCTGCTCGCTCTTGATTCCTTGCGTCCCACTTGATTAGCCTAATCAAGCAAGATCATATTTCCATTAACAACCCAATACTTCATTATATCAACCATATAGTTCAAACCTACAATCAGCATATCATGTTATTCATTTAGTGACTTCATGGGTTATGGTTACTTTTCAGTTTCACTTAGGCAATTCATCAAACACTTGGTGAGCCTAAGTTTTCTAGCATCATAATGGGTTATTTTACAAGTTTACAATTTCATCCTTACAATCCTATCATTCCCAAATCAGTTTGCAAGCATAATCGGTAATTAACATTCATCAATCATGCACATTGTTTAATTATACACAAATTCCTTTGGGGAGTTCCACCTATGGTTGAACCCACCATCCTCATCATCACATTTTCATGTAATCTAGCTAATGACAAGGAATTCAACTTATTTCCTTGAGATTTGATGTTCCTATGCTCCTATCAACAATTTTGCTTCATAATTCAATGATTCCCCTTACAATGGGGTTTATCATCAAGAACCTTAATCTTGGAATTTGTCACCAAATCAAATAATTTAACATACCTTAGATTCAAATTTCGGTATAGGTTCGTTTTCATAAACATGCAATGTTTTGGCTGGATACCCACTTCCTAATTGCAGATTTTAGGAGATAAAGAAGAAGAAGGTGAAGTGTGTTTGTGTTGTGTGTGTTTGGTCGATCATCTGATCACCAACACCACAATTTTCTTGTTTTTATTATTTAGTTTATTTTACTTTGGTCTTTTGACAACTTTGGCCCTTGTAGTTTTGTCCAAATTAAGCAAAGGCACCATCCTACTACTTGGTTTTAGTTTGGTGATTAATATCAAAACCATTTTAACCCAATTCATAACGAATAAATCATGATATTATTTAAATTTTAGATTTTTGGGTGTTACAATTAGTTGCTTGTTAGTTGACTAACAATAGGAATAACCATGGATGAAATAATATGCACACTAGGTGTTTGTGAAAACGCCTAGTTAAAAATAATGAATGAATTAGTATGCTAGTACTCGCAATCAAAATTGTTATGATGGGATGAATGTAATTGGTAATTGGATAATAGTGACATAAAAATGCGAGGGAGATAGTTACCCGGGTGTTTGATAGCTTGAACGTGTTATACGACACTAACCATGCCTTAGAAACATGAATTCTAGGCTTAGAAGATGGAAACACACCATATGATGAAAAAGTAGCCTAATGATGATT
This sequence comes from Ambrosia x helenae, assembly GCA_030844895.1. Classification (NCBI taxonomy): domain Eukaryota; kingdom Viridiplantae; phylum Streptophyta; class Magnoliopsida; order Asterales; family Asteraceae; genus Ambrosia; species Ambrosia x helenae. The sequence goes on from JAUTDX010007368.1 coordinate 50,896, forward strand.
AGGAAATTGAATGTGCACCAAATTTAATGAAATTGATGTAATAAATTAAAGGCTAGATCATGTTAGAATATTTGCCCTATGCTAGTGCATATGATCATGTTAATGGCAATTTGACTTTTAAAAGTCAAACTAACCCAAATTAGAGTATTTGTGAAATGGTGTGAATTAAATTATGAGATGTGTTAGTTATTTGATAAAATAACTAACTTAATATTGTGAAGGTTTAATCTTGTCAGCTAGGTGGAAGCTTGGAGAGGAATGGATCCAATTAGCTAACAGGTAAAGGAGCACATGAATTGTGGCCAAGGTAAGTGGCTTATCTTAATAAGACCATCTATGAGTCAAAACGATATAATTATGTGAATGTTAAACTACTAAAGCTATGGGAATAGAATGGTTATTTACATATAAAAAAGATCAAATGGGAATATTAAATTTTAACTCAAGGATAGGTAGAAATCGTTTTAATGAAAGAAATTTGGTAAGTCCGAGATGAAATGCTTAATAATAACAACATTATGTGAATAACCTAGCGACATCCTAATTATTCAATAAATTATACGGATTTATGAAGAGGTTATACATTGAGTGAAATGGGATCAAGTGATGTTGTCATCACTTGATCCCGACATATGAAGCGTGAAATAATTAAGTATTGAGATAAATGGGTAAAACGGGTCAATTGGTGATGTTCTCATCATTTGAACTCGGTACTTAATGTTTGTATACCAAGCATCAAGATTCAAGGAGTTAAACGGGTCAAATGGTGATGCGTCACCATTTGAGCCCCAAAAATTTAATGCGTGTCGAGTAAGTTCTTCTACAGGTAAGTATATTGAATAGGGGCACGTGATACCAAGGATCATGGAAAAGAAATATCAAGGTATGGAAATGGGTCAATGATACCCAGTAAATCCGTAGTTAAATGGGCGGTCTTTGAGCCAAGAAATCTGTGGTAAAACAACCCCATGAAGTATGGGTGTTAATTCGGTAAGTCATTTTAGTAACCATTTCTAATGCGCTAAGGCGCGTAGAAACGAGTACAAACTAAAAAAACTAATAAAATGGTGAAAATATAAGCTCGTAGGGGCTTAGAGGTTTTCAAACAAATTAATGGGACAAAAACAATGACTTTTGACCAAGTTGTGCGCCTATGTGAAACTAATTAAAATAATTGTCTATAAGGTATTTTGGGAATTTGTAATTATAATCAAGGAAAATACTTAAATGGGTCATGGTGACTTAAAACGGATGATGCTTTCAGCTTAATAAGTGTCAAATAAATAAAGGACTGGGGAGTTATTGGGCGTGGAGCTTGAAATCCCATAAAGGATCAAATTGACTCGCATCACGCTAGGATGCCCAAGTGTATGGGCATCCGTAGTTTAAACCAAGCCTTGGTATATCTTAGGTTCCCGGAGTTGAGATTAATTATGATTTGTTTCAATACTAAATTGATCAAATTTTGTCTAGAATAGCCTATACCCATTAACGGGTTAAGTTGGGTAAAAATGGCATAGAAATGTAACAAATTGAATGAGGACCTAACATGAGACTTGGTACCTTAAACGTATGCTATTTGGGTCATAAATGAGTTCCCAAGGGCCCCCCACGAAGGGCCTTGGACATGAAATACTATACAGCCACATGTAGGGAAAAGGGATGAAATTTAGAGGAGTAGTAGGGAATGGGAGGGACATTAGATTTTGGATGGATAAATGGTAAAATGGAGAGGTGATGTTCCGTTTAAAGACGCTTTCCCTAATTTATTCCGCTTAGTAGTTGACAAACAGGCTTCCATCGAAAGTTGCTGGAACAATGAAGTGGCTGTTCACAAATGTAGGTGGAAAAGAAATTTGTTATCTGCTGTTGAATCAAAAGAAAATGAACAATTATGTTTGCTTCTTAATGGACTGCTTCTTGGTAACTATGTGGATAAATGGCAATGGGATATTAATAATGACGGGAATTATAAGGTTGCCGATTTCAAGAACCTGCTGTCACAAGAAAGGACTCGGGGAAGATCGTTTGATATGCAATGGATTGCGTGGGTTCCTTTAAAGGTTAAAATTTTTATATGGCGCCTTGAGATGGATCGTATTCCAACCCGGGTGGCTCTTCGCAAGAGGCAAATTAATATTCCGGACGCTACATGTGTGCTTTGCGATTTTGAGGAGGAGAATACCATGCACATCTTTACCGGGTGCGGATGTGTGTTTGGGGTGTGGTCGGCTATAGGGTCTTGGTGTAAAATATGACCTATTTTCGCTTTTGATATTAAAGATTTGCTTCAAATTGTGCATGAGAGCCGTAACAAGGAAGCTACGAAGATCATTCAAGGGATCGTGATGGTCATTATGTGGGTTATATGGACTGCTAGAAATGAGAAGATATTTAGAGGCATTGAGGTTAAAGTGGTAGATTTAGTAGCAAAAGTGAATTTGATGTCTTTTCTTTGGTTAAGGGCTAGATCCAAGTTTAAAACATTAGTTTGGAAGGATTGGGCGTTGTATCCGTTGTACATGTTGTAGTCCGTGTTCGCTTCGGTCCTTGCTTTGAGGGCCGTTTGCGTTTGTTTTAATGAAGTTCACTTTTCAAAAAAAATAAAAAAAAATAACTTAAAAAGCATTGTTGGTGCCATGTTGTTTAAGTGTTCACCCTTTCGTTTTTTTGTTAAAATGACAAATTTCACCCCTCATGTTTATGATTTAACAAAAACCAAGTTTATATTTCGATAAAAAAATACCCTCCTACTTTTCAACTTAACAAAAAAGACCTCCTTACTTTCTAACTTCTTTTTAACCCTTAAACTTTTGTATGTAACCATTCTACCCCCACACTTCTCTATAATGTCAAAAGTAACTCTCTAACTTTGCAAATGTCACTTTAACCCCCTCACTTTTCTAAAGTTATTAATTTACCGTAAAACTATTATCGTACCTTTTTTACTTTATGGATATTTCGGTACAAAGTCGAGTTAATTTTGCTTGAAAACGAGTGAGATCAAATATAATACGTTTTGATTCAATGATTAAATTCGTGTTGGTCAACGTTTTGATATAAAGGGTCAACCATGCTTTTTAATTACTAACCCTTCAACGTCTTCAAAGTGATAAAATTCACCCTCAAGTTTATGATTTGACAATAACCAACTTTCTAGCTTGACAGAATTGACCCCTTTTAATTTCTAACTTGACAAAAAAAAAAGACAGCTTTACTTTCTAATTTCTCTTTAACCCCCAAACTTTTGACATGTAACCTACTATATCCCCAAACTTCTCTGTAAAGATAGAAATTCACGTCGGCATAGGGTTTTTTTTCTGAAACGAGTCTGGTCAAATATAAAACATTTTCATTCGACAGTAAAAATTCAAGTTACCTACGTGTTTGACGTAAAATGTTTTTTTGGAAACAAACGAGGCGGCTCAAATATAAAATGTTTTCACTCGATGATATAAAATTGAGTTGTTGTATATTTTCATATGGTTAACGCGTCAAATGGTGTGCCGCCACCGATAAACAACTTAAGTGTCGCAGCTGCAACACGCGACCTATGGCAACCATCTAGTTTTTTTCTAATGAAGAATAAATTATCTATCAGTAATAAAAATTTCTAAATTTATTATAGCATTATACTATAATAACATACAAAGGTATTTGAATAGTACTTCTTCCACTACTTTTTATACACGCTTACCAACCAAACTTCTCCACGCTACCCTAACCTGGCATCTCCTCTGCTAACACACGCGTCCTTCACCGCCTCATGTTTTCTTCCACCTCTTACACCCCTTCCAACCTGCTTTTTTCCCTCTTCTCCACCTCTCTCTCTTACAGCTCTCACAGTCTCTCAAACCCCTCTCTGGCCGGCCACCCTAATCTGGCGATGACGACAGTTTCGTGGTTAGGGAGACGACAACATAGATGGGTCAGGCTGCACACATATCAGACTAAAAGAAGACCACCCATCTTTCTCCACACGTACCAACCCTTCATTACCACTGCCTTCCTCTGTCGATCGTCCGTCGCTTTCTTCGCAACAAAACCGTCCCGCTGTTGTTTAGATCTGCTCATCTCAGGCGTTGCCTGCTTTTTGTGGATCGACAGGTTATTTATTACTTTGTTTTACATTTTATCGGTTGGTTATTATGACTTACAAGTTATTTTGGTTTAGAGAAGTCTGAACCAACAGCTTCCGTTTTCCTATCAGTGGGAGTTATTTGTTGTTACTTTATAGCATACGCAGATACGCTTATGTTAATTGGTTTAGCTATGGCTAAAGTAACAGGCAGAATGGTTATTATTTTTTTTTACTCTTGAACTCATTTTTTTTTGTTTAGTGGGTTTTTAGTCAGTTATAAAAAAAATCTAATTGTTGCAGTAACAAGTAATTTACAGTTGCTAGAAAAATAAACAGTTGGTTCTTACATGATTGAGAAAGATGGAAATTTTTATGAATTTTATTGCAGGAGATTCAACAAGTTTAGCCGTACTGACTATCTACAATGGAAATCTGAGAACCGTATTGTTTCTGATGGTGTTAATGCCAAGGTATCTATTTGTTTAGCGTTTTGCATTTCTTCGGTTCTCATATTAAACAATCTTGATCTTGATTGTATTAGTATAGTCTGAATTGTTATGCTGACATGCCTTCTATTGTATTGCAGCTTCTTGGGTGCCATGGGCCTTTTGCCAACCATCAGCCTGGACGAGCTTTCTTGGATGTTGTTGCTTACTTGTGGTACCTTAAGTTTTTTAGTGCCAATTTTGTTAAATTTCGATATGCGTCCCATCTTTAGGACATTCAACATTGCATTATTTTCCATGTTTATGTTGTCCAAAAAAATTGCAACATTTTCTTTTTAGGAAAGGTTTACTGTCATGTTAACTCATTTAATCATCACAAGATATTGGTGCAATTAGATATGGTCCATAAGATTTCAATTTTTGTTGTATTGACACGTATTATGCAAACCTTTTCGTTGTCGGTTTACTTTGTTATGTAAATGATTTTGATGAAATTCAAACTTACATTTCAATATTACAACTCCTGCCATAATTGATTTTAATGAAATTCAAGATTACATTTCAATATTACAACTCCTGCCATAATTGACCCATTTATCTATTTTTAGGCGACATCAGGTATCATTTTTGCTGCGGTACTTTGGTTCAGTGGTATGCTTCTCTTCACACGCGTTAAGAAAGGTATGTTATTGTTATACAACTACATCTAATTATTGAACTTTGAACTTGGGTTTCCTGGGACGCTTACGGTCCTCATCTCCTCCCTAGGTTCAGCTTACCTATAGACTGTAGTTTTTGAAAAAAATATTTGTGGGGCTTTAATCGATTTAACATGCTTCTTAGTTCTTACTTCATATGCTTATGGAACTGAATTATTTGACAAATTCTTTAGGGAAGTCATTTGTAAGATTGAATTTATCATGTTAGTAATATGTTTTGTTGTTTGTGTTGGTTTGAGGTGTTAGTAATATAGATGTTTATGTGTTTTTTTTCCAGTTTTTTTAGTTGCTGTATATTATACTTTTTAATTGATAAATTACTGGCGTACAACATGTTTGCGCCTTTGACTCGGTGTTCAATGTCATGTTGTGATATTTCTGGTTGTTGTTTGTGTTGGTTTTAGGTGTTAGTGATATTGATGTTTATGTGTTTTTTCCAGTTTTTAGTTGACTGTTTATTATAACTTAGAAACTGATAACTTTTTGCCAGTATTTAATCGTTTCAAAGATGATTGCAGGTTTTTTGGCGTACAACGCGTTTGCGCTTTTGTGCCTGGATGCAGGTAAATTTTTGTTGTTTTCTTTGCCTTTGTTATGTTAAAATTATTGCACAAGCCTGATTCATCATTCTCTGTTCATAAATAAAGAATGTGTAGTAATGATGTAGACATCAATAAAAATCGGTACTTTGAGGACTTGGTCATAGTATGGTTCTTAACCATAGGCTTCCCATTTTGCCAAGTCCTTTTTATACTAAAATTATTTTACCTACAGTTTGAGCTACTTATTTGTACAATCAAGAAATATACAACAGTCGATTAACCATATTAATTAAAGTCGTCTGAAAACTAAATGTTATGTTTTGGCTACATCAATGAAAGAACAAATTCATGATTTTGGTTTGATTCATGGTCTGTTGTTTTTTTACTGCTTTTTTATCCGTTTATAATCGTGGTTTATGCTAACATTAGGACTTGAAAGCAATCAGGTTGGGTTGTTGCCTATTGGCGGTTTAATTTGTTCTGATTGACCCACGAGCTCTGCTTTCTTATTTAACCCAATCAATAACCCGACGATTACTAAGCTTTGCTTATTTAACCCATTTAAAAACCATTTAATTACATGTTTATTAACACATCAAGCTTCAGGTAATATGATTTTTAAGTTCCTAGAGGCGAGATTAATATTTTTGTCGGCCGTTAAAAAAAATCCATTTTTGACAAAGATGCCTATGGGTACATGTCTCCCCTGAGGCGCGCGCCTTTGGGAAAAAGACTAGGCGCAAAGCCCTGAGGCGCCCTAGGCTGAGCCTTGATGCGCTTCAGGCGCGCTTTTTAAAACCTAGATTGTACCTCAGGTTGTAACAATTATTTTGGGTCCACTTTTTCTGCAAAAGAAAGTATTTAACCCCATATTGGCATATCTATCTGAAAATTATATATCCTCATATTTGAAGGTAGGATAACAATAACAGATGAATAAAAAACGAGTTAGTCTCTATGTATCTAATTATATAAGTCTTGCAGGGTATTAACAATTTATAGTTTATTTAATGCAGCGGAAAAGGCTCAAGAGCACTCTTAAAATGGTTAAAAAATGGAATCGTTATTCATGATGCAAGTTATTATAGTGTTGTTCAACTGCAGGGTACACAGGTTGTGTTTCCCTTTATTTTTCCTTATTTTTTTTTATTGGGTGTGAAGCTTCGTATGATTATACGTGAATTTGTATTTTCCATACCTATTAAGCACTGATGGTTATTTTCCTGCTTGCAGGATTCTTTGTATGCGATTTTAAGCACCGTAATGTCACCTTTTGCTTCATCAGATTCTGAAAATGTACTTTCTGGTGGTATGTTTGCTTCTCAATGGTATGTTAGCTTCGCGTCGTTTATACGGTCTCTTGTCTCATATCCAATGCCAAGATAAAAATATTAGCATAGCTTTTCTTTTAGGCCCAAATTAATAAATTGAAGTCCATAAACTAAAAAGTGTGAGGATTTTATATGGGTTGAAGTCTGCTTAAAAAGTCATTACATACAGTTGGTTCTTGATTTTTTGCATTGTTTGTACTTCATGAGGCTTCTTTTTTTTGGGTGCTACAAACAGAGAGGATGGCAGAAACCGCTACCACTCTTGAGTAGGATTAGTGTTTGGGTTGAATGTTAAAGGTTGCGTATATGCATTGGAGATGCTCATATCAGAGGTAGACCAATTTTATTTTATTGGCTGTTGATAACTGTGCTTTGTACTTTTGTCGAGCGCACACAACACCGCACATTACCGAAAACATCTGTTGTGTGGTTATTAATAGTCTCATGTTTATATTCTTAGGCTATGAGTGAATGAACTTTTAGAACAATGATTTTGGTAGGTGGTGCCCTCTGATTGAGTTTATTATGTTTTGTTAACTTATGATGCTTGGCATTTGATTCTTATTTTTTTTTTTCAAACTTATATGAGAGCATCTAGAGTAAGTAGTTGTTTAGTATGTAGATGATTTTTGTAAACCGATTTTTGTTTTACTCCATTCACTTTACTCAAGTTATTTTTTTGTTCTTTTTCTTTAGCCAATTTACATTTCTATTTAGTGATTTAAAGAAGTCGATTGAAAAGTTTTGGTTGTTCTAAAACCACATGTGGTTTGCCCGCTTCTAACTTTGGCAGATTTGTTTGGCAAATTAAGATGCATTCTATGGTAGTCTAAATAGTGTTATGTTTTGTCGTTTTTCGTTGTGATCGTTAGTATGGTAGTTTAGATAGGGTAACCGTAAATATTGTGTTCTTTAGGTTTGTACCAAGGTCTAAGAATGAGCTTCAAATATAGTTGAACAATTTAGCCAGTTTGTAAGTTGTTATGCATTGTATGGTAGCCTAACTACTGTGAAGTTTTATTTATATCTTTTTGTATCAGGTTGCATAACAAGTACGTGTTGCTTACTGATTTGTATTCCCGCGCTTCTATTTTTTTGTGTGTGTCTTTTATGTAGGTGGTTTGCGTTGTTTACCATGTTTAACTGCTATTGGTATATGCAAGCATGCTTTGTTCTCCACTAAAAGATCACTACTTTATCAGGTGGAAAGTACATAATTTCTACAAATGATAATGCCAACTTTCATGTTAAAAATATACCTAATTCTTTGAGACTCCGAAAAATGGACAAATTCCTTTCCTTAGGAACACATACAGGATTCGTCAATTCGTTTGTTCGGTATGACTGATTCGTTCGTTTCAACCAAAAAGTGAGTTGGGTTTCATCTTGCACGGAAAAACAAATGTATGGATGTTAAAATTTAAAAATAGCCCATTTCCAGGGTAACTTCCTTGTAATTTAGATTATTTGTCCTAACCAAATTTCACTTATAAGATGTTAACTACCACAAAAGATAAATGATTAAAAAAATAGTAAAACTCGATTAGATATGCATTCGCCATAAAAATGTAGGCAAATGTGCTCATACATATGCAGCTAAACATACCCCGAATAAATTATGATATACACAGTTTATAATTTTCAATCACAGTTGCTTTGCCTCGCTCGAATGTTAATTTTCCTTTTTTTTTAAGATTTTCAACTCAACTAATCCTTTCCTTTTTTATTTTTCCAAAAATATTGATACTTTCTAGAATAATGGTTCGCACAAGCAACGGAACAGTAGCAGTGGAGAGGAGAAACCGTAATGTTAACCTTCAGAATTTATTCAGGTAATTTGTTATGCTGCATTGTTGAAGTTTTGGTTGTTGTCGTGGGTTACGAGTTATACTTTTGTTAGTTGCTTTTAGTTTATCTATGTAACCATAATGTTAATTGTTGTGGTTGTGGTAGTGGTAACATTCGAATTGCGCTTTCGTTCTTTTGTTTATATGACAGAAAGTAGTAGCGGCTGAGGAGATGATGATGCTTCAATTTTCTGATGATGTTGCTGCCATCGACGATCAACGATGGTGGTTGAGATAGAGAATTAGAGAGAAGTAAAATGTTTGATGAAGCATGCCCGTGATAATTAAACTAAAATGCTAGACAACTATGATGCTAATGCAAGTATTGATCAAGTATTCAGTTTTCAGGGTTCTTGATCACGTTATTTAATTTCAGTTATAAACAATTGTGTTGATTTTGGGTTTGCAAATTACGACTGCCTCAGTGTCACTATCTAGAGTGTGTATGTTGTTCTTTTTCTAATTAATATTGTATATTATAATTAAATTTTATTAACTTTTATTTTTCTATTATAACTTTTATGATACAATGTAGCATGATTGCACAATTGATCGCATTTGTACGTAATCGATTTGGCATTTGAAGCGTGGATCCTTATGAGTCCGTATATTCAAACTTGGATTGAAGCCCCTGCAGCGCGACGACACTTCAAAAAGTTGCGCCACGCGCAACGTTGAATCCTACTAGTTTAAACAAAAACTAAGTATAAAGGTTCATATTTTTTTCTAATGAACTTTAAAAGAAACAAATTATAATATAATTCCTAATGCCAATTATTGTTTTAAATAATGTTTTAAGGTTAATAATAAATATAAATATAGAATATTTTCATCGGAACCTCTAAATCCCACTTTCTCTATAAATATAGAGGAAAAACAGAGAAAGTAATTAATCATCACATTGAAACATTTATAATAGAGAAAACTTTATAAAAAACAAAAGTGAGCATCTATATTTAGAGGCTTAACATTTATAAATCTAGTTACTATTATGAGTGCATAATAAAAACAAAATAATAAGTATTTATGAGTAAAATAGAGATCGAGTTGAATGTGAGATGTGTTTTTTTAAATAAACAATGTTAAAGAAAATGGTTATGTTTTAGGTATGTTATATAGATAGAGACTCGAATAAGGATGCTCTTTTAAGCGCATTTGGACTGCAATCTTTTATTTATTTTTTTGTCATTAAAAAAACTCATCTTTCTTTAAATTTAGTTAATTCTTTTCTTTTCTTTTTTTACTTTCTCTTCTATACTTAAGTTGCAAACCAAAATGCTTTAGGTACAACTCAAAATTGTTGAGGTACTCACAATCTTTAAAATTTGTAAATAATGAATCTACGTATATAGAAATTCACTATAGCAAATTTTTGATATTTTGACCATGCAGATGTAGATGGAAATTCAAATAGAGAAGAAAAATAGAAGCATTCTAAAATTTGAAGATGGAAAAGTAGGAAGAATGTGAGTGATCAAAGTTAAACATCAAAGGGTTATTTTAGATTACATGGGATCAAGAGGGTGTATTTCAAGTTTTCAACAACTAAAACAATGTAACATTTTAAAGGTACTAAAGATGTTAAACCTTCAAAGATAAAGGAGTGAAATGAAATATTTGTTGATTCGTTGAACTTTAACCACGTGGATGCATGCTGAACATTGGGAGAAGGTTCGTGCGCTGTTAGAATCCAATTCCCCCTTATCAATTATCATCTGGCATTTTACATTTGACTACCTTTCACTTTTTCTTTTGCTCTTTTCTTCACAACATTTTTAATTATTATTTTTCGTTTACCTTCAAAAAGAATCTTGTTTTACTCCATTATTTTTGTTTTACACTTCCTAAAAGCAAATCATTTTTAGGCTTTATCTTCTGCCTTTTATAGGTTTTTAGTTTGTTACATTAAAAATGAAATAAATTACTAAATTAACATAAAGTAACGGAATATTAAACTGGGTATAGTGGGGCTTTAATCTGGGCGTAAATTTCATTTTGACGCCCTGAACACCGTTACAGGCCGGCACTAATTCGGTTTGGGGGGAAGGCTTAAAATTTTAACGCGTGATGGAGAATGTTTAGGCCAATTATTTGCAGCCACCTCATCGACATGGATGATTATTTTTGAACGGTCAAAATATTTAAAAATCCCCCACCAACGTTAATTTTTAAACGGTCAAAATATTTTACTTTTTTTTCAATTTTAACTATATATATAAACTAACACTACTAACCACAATTTATACCCACTATCAAATAATAACACAAAAATAAACCACACAAAACCAATTATCTCAAACATTCAAACATATGGGTGGTGGTTATCCTAACGAACCTGCCTGACCTTCCAATCTCCGGCGATACGCTCACCACAAACGTCGTCAATCAGTGTCATCTCCTCCTCCTCAATCAATGTCATCTCCTCCTCCTCCTCAATCAATGTCATCTCCTCCTCCTCCTCAATCAATGTCATCTACTCCTCCTCCTCGTCAACCAGTGTACATTTCTCCTCGCCAACCAGTGTACACTCTTACTCGTCCACCAGTGTACACTCCTTGTCGAGTAACTACCATTCCTCATCTACCAAGTTACACGCCCCCAACTCCATATGCTCCTTTCACATATGATGAATATATTTGGGTTGTTGACTACACCATGGTTGTCATGGGATTGGGGCAGCTACAACTGATGGAGACCCAACCTCGCCCCATACCCTCCTGCTTTGGAGCCAAATGAGGCAGAGGAAGGGTATGAAGAAAATATTGGTGGGGAGTACATGAGTATGGATGATGAACCATACTATATTTCAAGTCTTGACTACGGCTGCATCTGCTCAGATGCTAGGTCGGACGGTCGTGATAGCGATCGTTCGATGTCACCGTCGGAGTACTTTCTAGAGGATTGGGATAACTATTTTTCGTAGGTGTTTTTAAGTAATTTAGGTTTAATAAATGTTTTAATTTAAGATTATTTAATGTTTTAATATTATTTGTGAGGTTTTAATATTATTTGTAAGTTTTTTTCAATATTATTTGTATGGTTTTAATATTGTTTATAAGTTTTTTTTATGATTGGTTGTTTATTATTATTATTTTTTTAATTAATCAAGTAAAAGTAATAAAAAACCACAAATAATTGGTATGGGCCTTAAATTTAAGGCCCCTTCACTACACCCATTTTGAATTAAAGCCCCATGCTGACTCAGCTGTCATGTGGACCAATCACTGAGGGGGACTTAAATTTAAAGCCCCCCCCCCCCCCTCCGTAGACATGGTCTAATTCTCTTGCGTTCATAATTCATCAGGTGGATCCCACCGTACCAAGGGTGTTAAATAGGGATGGTAGAAAATATACCTAAAACAATCGAATCAGCTTTACACGAAACCCGATAGGTATGGGATTGATAAAAAAAATTCCAGGTATAAGATTAGGTGATACCCAAACTGATTACCCAAAAGTATATGCCCGTTTACCCAAAACAAATCCGCTAAAATTTTTAATTTTTTTTTCACATTACTCTTGTTTAGTAATGTTTTATTTTAATATTTCTTTACTTGAAAAATAAACTTCTCTTTTTCAGATATACATATTTTAAATATTTATATTCATGATACAAATATGAAATATGAAATTTGAAATCTATATCATCAAGATATTTACATATTTAAGATATTTTAAGCTTTTAGAGAAACAATAATAAGTATGTAATCTATATCTATACTATATAATAAAAGAAAACTATAAAGAAGACGTGTCATCTGTTAAATCATCTATTTTTTTCTACCTATATCTCCTACTTAGTTATGAATAATTTTTAATTACATATAGTTATTATTTATTATATCATCAACCAAATAAATTTAATATAAAGCACTAATTAATTTTAAAATACTTATATTTTTTTACTTAAAAGTTTCACCAAGTTTTAAATATGCTAGTTAAAATAATAAAAAAATGAATTTTTTAATTGTTTTTATGAGTGATTTTAAACAAATTTCTAATATTTAATTTTGCCGTATAGTAATAAGGGTAAGAAATTATGGTGTCCTTACATCAGTGTAACATCGTAAATTGGACTTACGTTGTTACACCGGTGTAAGGACGTTTACATCACTTTTTGTTACACCGGTATAAGGACACCGTAAAATTTTTTTATATTTCTTAGTTAGTCATTTTTACATCCTTGGGTTAAAAAAAATTAGAAAATCGCATTTTGCGTCATAATTCTCACGGTTTTCACAACTAGAGTGAGTTCTCAATTGAACTGTATCCTATATATATATATATATTACCTTATTACCAAGAGTCATGGTATAATTCCCTATTTTTTACCAAACTCTTCCCTTTATACCCTTGTGGTTCAACTTTTGAAGCCAATAGTATAAACTACTAATGCAATAGGAAAATTAACCCACCCCCTTTCTCAAGATGTAACCTCCATAAAACACATTAAACCCAATTTAATTTGAATATTAAGTCCTTGATCTTGAATGAGTCTTTTATTGATCCATTAAATACTCTCATCTACACTCACTTCCTTCTTGTCTTTTAAACACCCGAAGATCAAACGATAAGAATGAATGCTCCCAATCGGTTACAAAGCTAGGGTTTATTTATAATGGTGAAGCATCCACATCAAATACTCTTCCCATCCATACACAAGTACGTGTTTTCAGTTTGGTATGAATATGAATTTTTTTGTTGATCAGGTAAATGTTTTTTATTATTTGTTTTCGATCATCCCTTTTAATCAGACAACTACTGTTACAACTGATCAATTGTGTTTGTTCAGGCAATATTATTTGTGTAGTTGAATTTAATATGAAATTACGCATAAGGAGGGCATCAAAGTGATTAGTGAAGTTATTCTTAATTCTTGTATTGCTTCATTGCTTGTTATTTAATGGGTTGTTATTTGAAAGTTAAAACAACCTTTTTTTTAATTCTTTCTGATGGGTTGGTAAAAACTCGAGAGTTAACAAAGCTAAATTGATTGATTAATGCATAAATGATTATGGAATAGCACTACTGTGATGTGTCTTATGATTTTCGGGTATTAACACAAAAGGAGTGCAAATCTAGAGCTTTTGGAACATTTCGGGAGCACAAGGAGTGATAAACCGAACAAGAAAAGCTGAAATGGGTGTCCGGGTCAAGTTGGCGTCGACCACTACAAAATCTGGCGTCGCCTACTCCATTCGCGTAAGAGGATGGTGCCAAGGTGTCGTAGGACAGAAAATTCCTTGTAGCCAAAATTGATCTCGCGTCGGCCACTACAGAATCCCGTGTCGGCGACGCCACTCGCGTCGGCCACTACAGAATTTCGTGTCGGCTGCGGCACTTTCAGTCAACCTCCCATTTTAATTTTTTAATGCATACCAAAACGGGAGTTTTGTAATTTTGGGTTTTAAAACACTTTGAAGACTTATGACGAGGCATCTCTTTCACTACCAACCCATCCTATCAATCCAAAATCATTCCATACAATTGAAGATCATCAAATCATCATATTATTCAAGATTTCAGGATTGAAGACCCGTTTATTTGAAGAATCAAGCTCCATAGCCATGAGTGACTAGTCTCTTTGTATCATGCTTAGGAAGTAAACAATTGAAGTTCTAAGGTTTAAACATTTGGGTATTTCTATAAACTTTTGATTGTGTGATTGTGTGTTTGAACCATTATGTAAGATTGTGATTAATCTTATGTTGAAGCCATTTTAGTTAATTGATCTTGTGCCAATTTCTAATGTCATGAACATGGTTTCTTGCTCTAACACAAACATAGGGTTGTATGTTCTAGTTTAATGAAGTGTAGTTTAGTCCATTTTTTAATGTTGATGAAACTTAACACCTAAGACTATTGAACAATCACCCCGTTAACACCAATTGCATCATAATTAACTGACCCATTTGTGATAACCTTAGACTTCATTGTTGAACCCTAGGTGTGATCTTTTTACTCATTTGTTTACAATATAATTTGTTTTCTACCATTTTATTATAATTCAATTACAAGTTTTGTGAATTTAATCAAAACCCCTTCAACCAAAGTCTTAAATGAACATCTTGCAATCTTCATAAATAATATAGCATCTTCATAAGCACCATTGTCTAATCAACTAAACAACATTTACTAACCACGCGCTCCTTGGATTGATACCCTATTTACCCTAACTACCTAGGTTATTTAGGTTTGGTATGAACCGTGACGACCGGCTCATCACTTTCTTGCAGTATGGGGTTTAAATTTTTGTTCTAACCTTGTTCAAAGATACATGTTCGATTGATATTCTTCCGAAGGTGCATAAATCGAAACGGGGTATGTTAGAATCTTTGATTTTATAAAAAAATGTTATTTTATTTCTTCTCAATATATATTTTTATATTGTTATAACTAGCATTTTATTTATATGTGTTATCAATTTTGCATCTTTTGTAGTTATTTTCTTGATCTTTTGGGCTGAGGTACTCAACAACTTGATTTATTCTCAAGGAGTAAGTTGTACAGTCTTTTATATAGTTTTTGTATTATTAAGAACCAGATTGATACCAAGTAAAATAAAATTCATATTAGAATTTGGGTATTAGCATATATGTAACATACTAATTAGTGTGTAAAGTAATGCTATATAACTTTTCTTATATCGTCAAATATTTGAATATGTATATACACACATAAATTGTTTTGAGCCGCTTCCTAACACGGCCGACCAGACTTATTTGAGAATTAAGTAAATAATTCCTAAGTCATTTCTTGTTTCAATAATAATTAAAAACTTTTATGAATATTTATTGCAAACCGATAAGAAGTTATAACAATTTTTTGTGTGTCTTTTCAAGTTGGCTGATGTCTTTGTGATTATTTTAGCAGAGTTGCCACCACCCGTATACACAAAAAAAATGATGCTGGAATTTTAAACATAGGCATTAGATGTATCTCATTTGATTGATATAATTTGTAGTTTCATGAATTAATTTATTTACTTTTATTCATCAACTTTAAAGCAAAGAAATTATCAACATAGATGATATCATCATGTACAACCCTGTTTCTTGGTTCATTAAAGATGATTAGGATGGTCTTAAATTGTTTTATGTAAATCAGCATGGCCATGGCATTATATAATAGCTATATGGACGTTGATGGGTATTTTGATTTTAGATGTTAACTACGATTTGGGGTTGCAATAAACAAAACCGGATAGATTGGGCTGGCAGCTCGGTTGTAGCGACAACTTTTAGCAATTTCACCATCGACAACTTTTAGCAATTTGATGTTATTCAATGACGTTTTAATTCTACATGTGGCCATTATAAAATAAAAAGGTTAGATCTAGGTTTTTTAAATTATGCGGTTAGTTAAAATTTGTCATGCATACAATATTAAGTAGTTTATAATTTTAATACTAATTTTTTTATATAAGTGAGACGTGTAAGGCTTATGACATAAACTAGAGTGGTGCACTAATTAATTTTACATTTGCTAATTTCCAACATGTAATGAATATGTTGCAAATGACGGTATTAAAGTTTGGATATTGTGAGGTTTATTCATTAGGAACAAAACATAGTTAGTGTCATGCATCATCATCTTCTTTCAGTTGTGTTCTTTGTTCCATGTTGAGTTAGCTGATTGAATTTTTTGGATAGGTTGGTGTACTTTTAAAAAATGTTGCTATTCAGATGGGTGAATATGTTAAGAATGTTAGTTATGAATAAATATTATTGGAATTCGTAAGATGGTTTGGGTTCTTTTGCATGTACTCACACTTAACTTGGTTTATCCATATACATTTGTTCATATTTTTTTCATTAATAAAAACCATAACAAATTACAAGTGGATGGCTGGTAAACGTGCTCATATAAGATAGATAAAGTAAAAATAATTGCAAATGACTATTGTAAGTTTCTTTAACATCCACTCGCATCAAAATTAACACATATAGTATATATGTATTCATCCATTAAGTTGATTTGATTCTAAAGACACTATTTAGTTTTGGATGTATATTTTTGTATGTTGTTAAAGCAATTTGAATCAAAGATCACTTAAACTAATATATAAAATCACATGCGTTCAATTCGGTCTTCTATTCATAAACGATTTCAGTTATTCATACTTCAGTTATACGTTCCCGCGGCAACACGCGGACATTCTTACTAGTCTGTATATATTGATTTTTATATTCACATATGTTATAAAGAAGACAACTACGTTGGAAAAGTTTTTTCAATTTGTAAAGCATCAAATGGTTAGAAAGTTATGAATTAGTTTTGCATAACTTTTATAAGTAGTAATTCTAATTACAATTTTATATTTTTTATTTAATGTTCTATAGTTTCAATTAAAAAATATAGTTATAAAGGTTATTAGTTCATCTCGTGTATCACATGGCTGACTAAGCCTAGTAATAAATAATAACAAATAAAATAAATAACGGTACTGTTTATGTGGTTTTTAATTAATATAATGATAATCATTACGAATTTTCAGCGCATAAAACTACGTTTAAACTATAAACCTTGACACTCGTTTATTGACACTTGTGACCTAGCTGTTCGTGTGAAAAAAAAAACGCTATGTATTACACTTTTCGACTCGGTAGACGGTAGTTAAGCAATTTAGATCAGAGTGTTATTAATGGTTGACTTCAAAAATCAAATGGGCCAAAACTGCCATGGAGTAGCTTGAAACTTTCAATGATAAAATATAGAAAGGCCCAATAGACAGAAATCTGGTTTAGTGAGCGTATCTTTGGGCCCTGAGCTTGATGAATCCATGAAAAGCTAAATCAACATAAATTTAGGGAGCAGGGTATTAAAAAATCTCCTAGCTTGCTCAAAACTCGTCTAAAAAAAGTTCGGCTCAAAAACGCTTGGTTGCAAATGAGCCGGCTTGGCTCGGCTAAACTTGTAAAAGAGCCGAGCTCAAGCTAGGCTTGACTCAGCTCGCGAGCCGGATTGAACTATTTTATTTTATATATTAAATTTAAATAAAAATAAAAATATCCGGGAAGGGTTGAATTGTTAATATTTTAAGTTTATGTAGTGAATACATATAAAAATAATTAAAAAAAGTAACACATAATACTTTTAATATGCCTTTTATTTTTTAAATTCTTAAAAAAATTAAAAACAATATCCTTGTTATAATAAAACATTTAAGTTAATGTCGCATGTCACTTTCTCCTTTAGTTTGTTAATAATATTATTATTAAATTATTAATATATAATCTTTACCTCTATCTTTATCTTTGTATTTATTAATTCTTTCATTTCTCTCTTATCAAATAATAATATTGAAACATGATTTTTTTTTATCTTTCTCCTATTAAATAATGTATTAAAACATATTTTTTATCACCTATTAAATACTAAATCATAATTTTTCACTTCTCTCTCATTTATTTAATATTTCTTTTGTCAATCGTATATTTTTATTTCCGTGTATTAGTAATCATTTAATATTTTATTGATCATACGTGTATTGTACATGCTTATAACATATAATAAATAAAAAAAACAAAAGTACAATGTTATAGTAAGTAGATAGTATATCAAAGTTTATCTTGTTAACTGGTTGTGTTAACCGATTAGTTGCTTACATTATATTTATTCAACTTGTGTATGACATGGGTTTATTCAGCCCGTACATATATATACACACGTGTGTGTAGTTTTTGGTTTTTTTTAGTATTTTATGTTATTAGTTTATGGGGAAAAAAAAGAAATAAAGAGCCGGCTCAAGCTAGCTCGTTTAAACTCGTGTTCAAGCTCAACCTGACTTGACTCGAACTTAAAAGAGGCCAGCCCACACAAGGCCTGATTCAATGTCTTAAGTGTGTCAGTGAGGATTTCAATACGTAGACATTGAAATCACGATAACTGTCGACTAGTAAGTAGTAACTACATTTAACACTGTTAAAATTTATATTTTATAAGTTTATTAAAATTTAATGATTATTAATAGTTTGTAAGGATTTCAATGTCTACGTATTTTAATTTCTTTATTTATTTACTAGTGGGTTTACCCGCGCGTTGTTGCGGGATTCAAATAAAACCCAACAATAAAAGAAATGAAAGCAAAAAATACCGGCCTAAGGTGATTGAGAAAATGGAACCCGACTAATAAGGCATGTCTAACTCGGGTCACATCACTCGAGGAAAACATGTACAATCATAACGACCCGCAGATCAGAGCCTTTCGAACCGTAGATAGTATATCAAAGTTTATCTTGTTAACTGGTTGTGTTAACCGATTAGTTGCTTAAATTATATTTATTCAACTTGTGTATGACATGGGTTTATTCAGCCCGTACATATATATACACACGTGTGTGTAGTTTTTGGTTTTTTTTTAGTATTTTATGTTATTAATTTATGGGGAAAAAAGAAATAAAGAGTCGGCTCAAGCTAGCTCGTTTAAACTCGTGTTCGAGCTCAACCTGACTTGACTCGAACTTAAAAGAGGCCACCCCACACAAGGCCTGATTCAATGTCTTAAGTGTGTCAGTGAGGATTTCAATACGTAGACATTGAAATCACGATAACTGTCGACTAGTAAGTAGTAACTACATTTAACACTGTTAAAATTTATATTTTATAAGTTTATTAAAATTTAATGATTATTAATAGTTTGTAAGGATTTCAATGTCTACGTATTTTAATTTCTTTATTTATTTATTATATTTATTTTAACTTTGTCCATTACATGTCCGTTACAATTTAAAAATCAACAACTCATTGTAATTTATTTAATGTTTTAACAGGACATACTCAAGGGCTGTTTGGTTGATTAAGTGTTGAACCATTAAGATGATCTGAATGGTTAAGAGGCTCTGAATGGTTAAGAGCTTAATCATTCAGCATCCTTTATTAGCTTAATGATTGAGCACTTAACCATTCCACTTTGCCTCTTAGGTTATAGCCTAGTGGTAAAGAGGAAACCTCTCTTGGGTGAGGTTGGGAGTTCAACTCCAAGGGTGTACGAAAAAAGTGTAAAGAAAGGAGTGTAAGAAATTAGTCGTTCAAAAAAAAAACTTAACCATTCCATTCAGATGCTGAAACAAACAGTCTGAATGCTGAATGATTCAGAACTGAATGGTTAAGAAGCTGATTAGGGGTTGTTTGGTAGCCTCTTAATGAGGCTCTTAACCATTCAGCGCTGAATGATTCAGCATTCAGCGCGTTTGTTTCAGCTTCTGAATGAAACGGTTAAGTCTGAATCATTAAGATTTGGGATGTTGCTGAACCATTAAGCACTGAACTATTAAGCACTGAACTAGACTGAACCTTAATGGGGCTCCCCTACCAACGTGGGACAAGAAAACTAACCGTTAAGAGGTCCAACTTAATGATTCAGCGCTTAACCATTCAGACCTCTTAACCATTCAGACCTCTTAATGATTCAGCACTGAATGCTGAATGATTCAGAACTGAATGGTTAAGAAGCTGATTAAGAGGCTACCAAACAGCCCCTCACATACATAAGTGACTAAAATGAACATATTTATTTAATGTTATATTAACACATCATGACAGTTTTGCTTCATAATCACTAGGGTGAGCATGAGTCGACCAAAAAATTTTGCTTACAAACAGCTAGGTATTTCATTAATTTGGAAATATGTCTTGGTTAATTCAATTAACCAACATGGAACCCCAAAAGTGAATTGGAGCCCAATAGAATTGGTTTGCACTTTGCAGCCCTACTGAATTTTCAGAATTGTGTCTCTAATGATAGGGTGAAGAAAAGACTAGCTTAGTGAATTTGGTTTGCTTTTAGTTGGGCCAGAAAAAAAAAACTGATTTAATCAATCCATTTTTTACTGGATCATAGCCCATTGCCCCAATCCATTAAAGTTTCTAATAACATAAAATATTATAAATGAACTCTGAAGTGTGAATCTACTTATTTTGGTTTGCTTTTTAGTTGGGCCAAATTGACCCATGCCCATAAACATGAAAATTTTGCTAAAACCAATAACCAAACCAAATAAATTATTTGTTATTTTGGTTTGGTTTGGTTTGGGTAATAAAGTATTCGGATTCTGCAACCCAGGGTTATTTAGTTGTGCTTATTTTTCTTTAGGCTTAAAGGACTGGTGAAAGATTGAAAAGGTCAAGGGAATTTGCGCGCAAGTATAATTGATATGGATCGACAAAGTGACACGTTAACCTTGAGAAACTAGTGGGAAACCCACGCTACACGGTGGGACTGTCAATAGCAGTAGCATTCTAATAATAGTCACAACTCGGTTTTGAGTAAATTCAATGAATTATCTTTAAACGCTTTGGTTGCTGTGGAAGTAATATGATTTCAAGGATGTTTTTATATTACATAAATCAACAATATATATACAATACAAGATGAAGTAAAAAAGGAAATACAATAAATACAATTTATGTGTAATAATAATGCTAATAATCACAGGGAATAAATCAAGGATATTCTCCTTGATTTATGTTTGGTTAATACCCCCCGTCAATCGAAAAGGTGGGGGACCAACACGAAGCATGTTGCGAAATTTTTCAAAGAGAGGACGAGGAAGACTCTTTGTGAAAATGTCAGCCACCTGAAGATTGGATGGAACAAATTTAGTATATAGCTTTCCAGATGAGACCAATTCCCGAACAAAGTGATAGTCAATGTCAATATGCTTGGCCCGTTTATGAGACACGGGGTTCTGACTAAGGAAGATTGCACTCTTGTTGTCACACAGTAAGGTGGGACGATCGATGGGAAGAGCATGAAGTTCCCTTAGAAGATGAGTGAGCCAAACGATTTCTGCAGCAGTGTTGGCCATGGCCCTATACTCAGATTCACAGCTAGAGCGTGCCACTGTGGGTTGTTTCTTGGCACTCCAAGAGACTAAATTTCCACCCAAATAAATAGAGTAACCGTAGGTGGAGCGACGAGTCTCAATACACCGAGCCCAATCAGCATCGGAATAACCAAGCAGAGTAGTAGTGGATTTGCGTGAAAAGTGAAGACCTAGGGCAAGGGTACCCTTGACATATCTGAGAATCCGCTTGACTGACTGAAAGTGTGAGATGGTAGGAGACTGAAGATGCTGACTAGCTTGGTTGACCGCATATGATAAATCTGGCCTGGTAATTGTTAAATACTGTAATGCTCCGACCAATGAACGATAGAGAGTGGGGTCATTAAATAGAGGACCCGTAGATTGAAAGACTTCGGATGTAGACAGAGGCGTAGAGACGGGTTTGGAGTCAAGTCAACCTGCACGAGTCAAAATGTCATATGCATATTTTGCTTGACTGAGGAAGAGACCATTTTCTTTATGAGTGACTTCCAGTCCTAAGAAATAGCTTAAGCTGCCCAGGTCTTTGATGGAGAATTCTTTATGCAGAGAAGACACAAAGGAGTCGATGAAAGTAGTGTCATTTCCGTAAGTATGATGTCATCAACATAAACAAGAAGATACGCAAGCACCGAACCCTGTTTAAAAACAAATAGAGAAGTATCTGCTTGGCTGCAAACAAAACCATGGTTAGTAAGAAAGGAACTAAGACGCTGAAACCAAGCACGTGGTGCCTGTTTGAGCCCATAGAGAGCTTTCTTCAAACAGCAGACATGATTAGGAAACCGATCATCTATAAACCCAGGTGGTTGTTCCATGTAGACTGTCTCTGTTAAGTTACCATTTAAAAATGCATTTCGAACATCAAGTTGGCGCAGTGGCCAAGCATATATAGTAGAAAGGGCGAGGACGACGCGCACAGTAGAAGCTTTGACAACAGGACTGAATGTGTGAAAGAAATCCTGTCCAGGTACCTGTGTGAAACTCTGAGCGACAAGCCGGGCTTTGTAACGATCTACAGAACCATCTGACTTGTATTTAGTGCGATAAATCCACTTAGAGCCAACCACATTTGAGTGTGCGGGACGTGGAACTAAAGACCAAGTTTTGTTTTTGTGTAGAGCCTCCATTTCCTCTTCCATAGCCTTGATCCATTTTGGGTGTTTGGAAGCGGTTTTGAAACCACGGGGGTCAGAGGTAGTGAGCAAAGCGGTGTGTAAAGGATTGGAAAATTGAGAGAGGTCAGCTTGGTGTTTTGGTTTGTAGATGTCGTTTTTGGACCAGGTTGTCATATGGTGGGTGGGGTTGAGTGAGGAGTGAGGTTGAGCCGAGGGGTTTGGGTTAGAGTGAGAGGTCGAGGTGTTTGGTGGAGAAATGTGGGCCGAGGGATTTTGCTGAGTGTGATGGTCCGAGGATTGATTAGTGTGGGCCGCTAGGTTTGGTTGGGAGGTTTGGGCCGAGGGATGTGTAGGTTGGGTAGAGGTATGAGGTGGGCTGGACGGAGGGGAAGAATGAGGTGGGCTAGGAGTAAATTGGTTGTGTAGGTTTTGTACAAGAGTAGTCGTGGTGTGATCCGTAGACATGGGACAAAGAGTGCATGGTGAGGAGAGGGAATTGGTTTTTTGAGTAGAGGATAAGGGTGTGATAATAGGTGGTTGATTGGTTAAAGGTGGAACACGAATGGATTCATCAAAATTTGAGAACACAAGAGTGGCCTCATCAATAGGAGAGACGTGACCACTGAATGGAAAAGTGTCTTCATCAAATTGTGCATGACGAGTGACATAGATGCGGTTTGTTTGAGGGTCCAAACAACGATAGCCTTTGTACTTGACATCATAACCGATGAAAATGCACTCCGCACTACGAGGTGAAAGTTTATGTTTGGCGTAGTCCCTTAAGTAAGGAAATACACGACAACCAAAAACACGAAAATTTGAATATGTGGGAGCATATCCAAATAATATTTCGAAAGGCGATTTATTGTCAAGAACAAGTGTGGGAAGGCGATTAATGATGAAAGTGGCGGAGGAGAAGGCATCAACCCAGAAGGTAGCTGGAGAATGAGAATTGAAAAGCATGGCTAGGCCAGTTTCAGTGATATGCCTGTGTTTTCGTTCGGCTCGACCATTTTGTGGTGGTGTATGGGGACAGGAGAGCCGATGATGAATGCCATGTTGGTGAAAGAAAGACTGAACCCGTGAGTTGGTAAATTCAGTGCCTCCATCACTTTGGAAAATTTTAATAGTGGTGGAGAGTTGGTTTTGGACATAAGCAGTAAAGGTAAGCAACACATCATAAAAATCAGACTTTTGTTTTAGGGGATAAAACCATGTGAAACGCGAATAATCATCAATGAATATAGCATAGAAACGATATCCATTTGATGAGACAATAGGTGCGGGTCCCCAAAGGTCACAGTGAATTAAATCTAAAGCATGCAACGACCGTTTTGTATTCAAATCAAAAGGCAAACGATGTGATTTAGATAACTGACATGGAGAACAAAGTTTAGGTTTAGGTAACAGTGAAGTAACAAATAAAACACCAGTCTTATGTAATTTAGAAATAACATCAAAAGAGACATGGCCAAGTCGACCATGCCATTTCTCATAGGAAGCTTTAAGATGTTGAGAGGAGTAGGAGGCCACGAACGCATGTTGTCCTTCTCGAAGAATGTAGAGGCCGTTCTCACACGTGCCTTTTGCCAGAGGTTGCTTTGTTTTGCAGTCCTGAATAGTGAAAAAATTATTAGAAAAGAGCACATCAACTGGTGAATCATGTGTAAGTCTACTTATTGAAAGGAGACGTTTTGTGAGACGTGGAACGACAAGAACATTTTTTAAAGGAATTTTGTTTTGAATAGAGGCGGTTCCGATTTTGGTCACAGGTAAAGTCTGACCGTTTCCAAATGTAACAAATGAGTTACCTGGACGTCCATAAGGGGCAGTGACGTCACTTTCTTCGGGAGTCATATGAGCATCTGCACCCGTGTCGCCAGTCCAATCAGGGAAATCATCAGTGACATGGCACTGGGCATGAAAAGCTTGAGCAAGGTTTGCATCAAGGGAAGAGGCGCGCTGAGCATAAGATGCAAGACTGGGACACGCGTTCGCATAATGTCCATCTTTCCTGCACAACTGACAGTGGGGCGGGCGCCTAGCGCGACCACGGCCTGAAGAGCGGCTGCGGCCCTGATTAGCAGGAGAAAAATTAGAAGTTTGTTTAGAGGAATTACCAGATGAGCCACGCCCTTGACGCGCCATGAACGAAACTTGAGGGCTGGAAGAACCATGAATCGATTTCAGGAACAGTTCTTGAGTTTCAGCTTTTGACAGAAGGTCACGAAAGGTGATGTTATCAGAGATGGCACGATAAGTAGTGGAGAAGTTTTCATAAGCAGACCCGAGACCACATAGGAACCAGTGCTTTTTATCACAATCGGACACCGGATGACCGATCGATGCCAATTCGTCACAGAGGCCCTTGAACTTCCGGCCAAATTCTGTGACAGTGGAAGCACCCTTCTGAAGTTGTCGAAGAGTGTCCTGTAGGGTGTGAACACGGTCTAGAGACCGGTGGCAGAAGGCAGATTCGAGGGCAAGCCAGACCTCTCGAGTCGTATGAAGGCCGATAA
The DNA here is from genome assembly GCA_030844895.1 of Ambrosia x helenae. Lineage (NCBI taxonomy): Eukaryota > Viridiplantae > Streptophyta > Magnoliopsida > Asterales > Asteraceae > Ambrosia > Ambrosia x helenae. Next base: position 76,326 of record JAUTDX010007368.1, read on the forward strand.
CCTCAGACATAGCTTCTTCCGTTAAGGTGGACTGAATAAGGAGACGGGCAGATTGGTCAGCCTCTAGCCAGGAGAAGTGATCAGGGTTTGGAGAGGTTTTGTCGTTGTTGGTGATGGTTTCTGGCGGTGGCAAAGAGGTGCCATCAACATGGCCATATAGTTTTATCATTGATAGAACAGGGGTTATTTGATGTGACCATTGGAGATAATTATTGGATGTGAGTTTTAATGGGATGAAGTGAAGAAGAGAGTGGAGAGGGATGGAGGTTGGCTGACTGGAAGAAGCCATGAGGCGGCGTTGGTTAATTCAGAAAGAATGAAAAAAAAAAGGAACGATGTGGTAGGGAAGAAAGAAAAGAAAGAGGTTGGTGGGGTAGGGTAGAAAAAGACAAGGGAGATGGATCAAGACTTAAAAGGATCGGGATATATTGGCTGATACCATGTGGAAGGAATATGATTTCAAGGATGTTTTTATATACATAAATCAACAATATATATACAATACAAGATGAAGTAAAAAAGGAAATACAATAAATACAATTTATGTGTAATAATAATGCTAATAATCACAGGGAATAAATCTAAGGATATTCTCCTTGATTTATGTTTGGTTAATAGTTGCTCTTTCAATTCGAACAAAAACTATAATGTTGTAGAAATGAAGTGAATTGGTGTTTTCATTAATATCATCTTGGTCATGTAGTTATATTATTTTTTTTGAACGGCCAACGGTACACACCCATAACGAAGCCTCGCACCCTTCAGGTCCGGTCTCCGGGCCCCCTAAGGTCCAGCCCCTCATTGCAGAATAACCCTACTCTAAGTAGTTATATTATTAATCTACTATTAATCAATAGAGATTTAATAGTTTTACTAGCAGGTTAGCCCGCGCGATGCGGCGGGAATCACCAAATTTTCTTTTAAAAAGTGTAATCTAACTCGACCTCTCTTAAACACTGATTATATTTTGGTACAACCACCACCATTATTATTATTATTATTATTATTATTATTATTATTATTATTACTACTATTATTATGTAAATATGCAGAAAGTATATACTTAAGTATCTAAATAAGATAATAAAAATTTACTTATAAAAATATTAATATTATCTTGTACAAACATTTAATTTACTAATGGATTAATTGCACATGATTAAGTAAAAAATTTATATTATTAGCGCAGAAGGGGTGTTACCATGATTTATGTTTTCCTTTACTGATTTTAACCAATCCTGCACTGCCACATCACTTCACTGGTTTACTTCACTGATTCACTTTTTTGTAGGCAGCACTCCACTGATTCACTTCACTGAAATCTTTATTTTTTTAGTTTTCCTTTTTTTAATTACCGTTTTTATTAAAAAAAATGACCGTTTGAAGTAAAAGAACCGTTTGTAAAACTTAAAAAAATAAAACCGTTCCATTAAAATTAAAAAATTTTTTACAAGAAACATCAACTAAAATAAACATACAAACGCCTTCATCCTACTCGTCGCCTTCATCATCCCCGTCGCCTTCAACCCAATAACGCTCCTAATTGTGTTTCGCCGCTATTTCTTTTTTACGTTCCAAAACCAATGCCAAAGATTTACCTTTGAGGTGGTCGTGAGGTTTTGAATACATACTCAAGTCGTGGTTATACTGCCTTTGTCTCAACAAGTCGCTTAGTTCTTCTAAAAACGCCATTGTTTTTTCACCTTGTTGAGATTGTAGGGTGACCAACTGGTTGAGTTTGTCTTCTTTCATTACTCGGTATGACCCAAGTTCGTCAACCAATAATTTGCCTGACGACTCGGCGACGACGGCTTTCTTATTTTTTTGTTTGGGCCTCGTTGGGTTGGTATCTTCGTTGAGATCCGACATGTGGCTAGTGGGGGTGGTCTCGTCCGGTGTGGAAAAGGCAGTCGCCTGATAGTTGCCGCTTTCTGAAGACTTTCGTCTCTTGTCGGAATGACTATCGGACGGTTCTTCACCCATCAACATTTGCTTTTTCCACTTGTCGTGATCTTTTACAATCTCCCATGCCGCTTGATGATTACAACTGGAAGGATGACTTTTTCGGTAATCGTTCAACGCCGTTTGCATGACGTTTAGATCACTACATCCACTCTCTTGTAAGCGCTCCTATATAATTAAATAAAACCGTAAATTAAATATAATTTAGAGAATTTTGTATAATTAAATAAAATGCTAAGTTAAATATATCATAATTGTTACCGCTGGTTGATGAAGTCCATTGAACGCATTCATTTGTGGGTTCTTGGCGGTCCATTTAAAAGTAATTTGATCAACTGTTTGGGTGGATCCTCCCAACAATGCCGCGTAATGTTTTTGGATCGCTTTCCAAAAACTTCCCTTGCTTCTTTGGTTACTCTTCTCCCTATTTTCCGACACATAACACCAAGCTTTTGCCAAAGCAACCTCTTGTGCCGTATTCCACTTCACAGCTTTCAGTCGCTTTGCATGTTTCTTTTTCCCCCCTGCATCAACCTCTTCAACTTCAACTTCAAGCGCGTCATCCGCTTCCTCGTCTAGTTGTTCATCTCCATGATGCTCGAACTGTGTCTCTGGCACAGTTTCCTCCACGTCATCGTCAACGTCATCTAAGTGGAGCTCAAATTCTTCTAGTTGGGAAGTTGTTAATTGAGGCGGCATAAAATATTGTGGATACATCATGGGTGGTTGGTTTTGTGGGAATTGTTGGAATTGTGGGTATTGTGAGTAAAACGGTTGTTGGGGTTGGGTTTGTGGAAAATTGATCACGGGCTATAGGCTTCAACCGTAGCCGATTTCGAACCCGAACCTTTGCCTCGACTACTAGAACCTCTAGATTTCGAGGTTCCCCTCCCACCCCTCGAAACACTCTTTGATTTCCTTGGATCCATTTATTTTGATTGTGTTTTAAAGTAGTTTGGTTAATGTAGTTGTTTGTTTGTATTTTTTTTATTTAAACCGTGCACAATTTTATACCATTTGAAAATAACGGTCAGAAAAATGTTACCGTTTCATATTAAATAAATTCAAACGGCCAAAAAGTAATAAAATATATAATAAAATTTGACCGTTGCAATACTTAAGGTTTGTTACCAGCCCATTAGATGGAACCCGTATTTGGTTCACGGACCCCTACCAGCACAGGTGGCGACGGTGTTACCGTGCTGGTAGTGTGGTACCCGTGCCCAATTCTGGTAGCGCCCCGTCCCCCCTTATGGTTCATTAAGTATAATGTGGTGTAACTAATGACAAGTTTTAAAGACAAAATTGCCTTAAAAAGTAGTTAAGATATGCATTAGGTGTTGTGTGATAAGCAAATATACTTGTACCTTTTACTTTTTAAGAAGTCATTGGGAAATGCTTTATAATATAGTACTAGTGGGATGCTCGCACGATGCAGCGGGGAACACAACACTTAAAGGTTGAGTCGAGCCAGGGCTAGCTCGAGTTTGACTTGCACTTTCTACCGAGGTGGTTTGGGTTGACTCTAATTTAAAATAAAGATTGAATCTTAAACTCGAGCTCGGCTTGATCAAAAATCAAGTTTGTTTGCTTAACTTAATTTGATTAGACTTTACAACTAATTTACCATGAGGGTCAAACATATAAATTATTCTTTCAAAATTCTAAAAATAAAACTTTTCCTAATTAGCCAAAGGACTAAGTATGCATATTACACAATTTATTAACTCTTGTATGGGCTTATATATGCTAACGGACTCTTACATAGGTAATCTCTATTAATGTTTTGCTTCAAACATAAGTTGATAATTAGGTCAAAAACAAATAATGAACTCTGACATTTGCATTTTTGTTTAACGAAGAAGTAGCCGAGCCAATTTGGTTGAATGCCTATTTATGTTTGCGTGAGATCCAGGCCAATGTTCAAACTATCCCACCTATGTCATATTTTGACCCAATGTGGGATCGGTTACCTGTTGCGCCATCACCTGCAATGCAACCACTACCTATGCTATCATAGTATATCTAACCATTATTATAGTTTATAAGTTGTAAAAAAGGATGAAGATTATAAAACAGTTATAAGCTGTAGGAGTTAACAATTATAAAAAAAAATAAGAGTAATGAGGGTTATAGTTGCTTTACACTACGTTAATAAGATATACAAATATTAGATACACTAAAACTTGTGGACATTCTTAACATTTCTTTATATAAATAAAATATGAATTTTATTTGGTAATCTAAACCTAGATAAGCAATGTATATAGCTTTACATACATTTAGTATTGTCGTGTATTTATTATTGTTGTTTTGTTAACCTCTTCACTTTAATATGAGTCTTTCTTTTCTTATGTTCTTTGTACATGACATGATAAAGACAACATATATAGGGAATTATAGTAACTTTTACTTGTAATAAATTTAACGAATACAAGGAAAGTTAATGTATTTGGTTTTGTAACAATAACATGGAAGCCATCCATCTTGGTACGTTCTAATTCGAATGGATGTGAATTAGATTAGAGATTCAAATAACAACATCAAACTACCACAAATCATCCTAAATGCTAGAGTTCCATCATCACCAACATACATGCGAAATTAAACAAACAACAAGCTTAATCATATTACAAAACGGGAGTGTTTTTATTTGTGTTACATCACTGATATATGTCATGATGCACGAATTTTCCAACATTGTCCACAATTTCCCTCGTAATACATTTCGCTTCACATCTTGCGTGTTTCTCTTTTGAGCTATATCTCAATCAAGAACATGAGTTGTTAAAGTTTATTGCAAGATGCTACCATTTCCCGTATTCTCAATGGTTATTCTTAGCAACCACTATATAACGTATGTAAACATAAGAACAAAGATTATAGAGAGAAAGATAGGATGGAAAACGAGAGAGCACTTTATCAATGACTTACACCAAATACAATAAGCCTCTATTTATATGGACATAACATTAATACAAACTCAATGGTAAATGGGAGTTAAAATATGTATAGTCGTCATAATATATATGTTTATAGCAAAGAAAAAATTAACACAAACTTAATGGTATATGGGAATTAGAATATGTATAGTCGCCATAATGTATATGTTTATAACAAAGAAATTTTATTTATATCACAACTCTTTTTACTATCTTTTTATATTATCAATATTTATACTTAATGCTAGATGGGTTTTAATTAATATAATTTAATAATACTGTAGAAAGACTATTTTAACCTCTTACTAACTTCACTAAGGTGTTGTACCATAAGCATAAAGTATAGTAATTACTTAAATTTGGTTGGTATCCTTAACTCATGATTTATAATATAGTATAGATTAAATGTGACTTGATGTCACACCCTCAAATTCCACTTACGGGGTTTTACCGCGAGGCGCGTGACATACCAGGATCAAAGTCAACGGTCACAATAGACGACAACTATAGGATACCAAAACAACGTAATAAAAATCAACCACGCAGTTCAAATGTTATGAAATACCAAAACACGGACAACGGAAGCTTAATAAGTTTACATACCAAAGTATGAAAGTAAAATAGTTTAACAACCAAGTTCAAAACATGCAAGACTGTAACACCCCGAATTTTCATTAACATAATTATCGGCTAAAAACACACGAGCATGAATAATCTAACTTAATTGAAATGCGATTAAAGGAAAAACAGTAATGAACGACCGAATCCCGTAACTCCGATAAACCGAACAAGGACCCGAACTAGTAAAAAGAATATCAAATATGACCATTAACAATTAAGTCCTTGTGTTAAAAAAATGAGGGGCTAATGTTGTCATTTAGTAAACTTGAACTATGGGTTAATAAGGGACAAGAGGAGAAACATCTTCTCCATCTCCTGGAACTCGACATTCTCACCAAAAACACACACACACTTTCTCTTTCAAGTTTTAGACAAATCAGCCTCTAAACATCAACAATCTATCAATGCATGTTGGAAATTTTGATCATCTAGACCACCAGACAACATAAGGTGTGAAGTCGGAAGGCTCGGGAGGCAAGGGTGGCTCAAACTTGAAGTTGAAGGGCCCGAAATAATGTAAGACGCACCATGACTTTATTTCTTATGATGCTTAATCTAGTATTGGTCATGTATATGTTAAACAAAAGAAAAAGGGAAGTATCACCTTAGGGTCGCCTTGTCGAGTAAAGGATAAGACGACCCGTTTGAACATAGTGTTTGTCTTGATAGGCTTGGTAAATAGTTGGGATTAAATTGTTGTTAAGCCATGAATCAAGTTTTAAAAGCTTAATTATTTTCGAAGCCAAACAAGTGTACTCGTGGTTGCGTTTATACCCTTGTTGCAAGGTCTTTAAACACCGAGATTTTATAAAAATTTCTAGTCAGTCCCTTACGCAAGGACTGACCGTAGGCCAGGGCTTTGAGCCGTAGCCTACGGCTGAAAAAGAACAACAAACAGCAGCATCCAGCGGCTGCAGAACTGCAGCCAGCGGCCGCGAACAACAGTGAAACAGGAGCAGCCAACGGCTGCAGAATAGCAGCCAGCGGCTGCAGATCTGCAGCCAACGGCTGCTGAATAAGGGTTGTTTTTGCAGCTGCAGCCAGCCGTGGTCTGTGGCTGGCTGGCTGTAGCTGGTGGCGGCGAGTAGGGGGCTCTTTGGGGCTTCGTCCTCGTTCGCTGTTTAGCGATTCCACTACCATGTAGTACGTTTTTTTTTAAACGAGTCATCTTCTCACTAACCATGATTTAATGTATTTTATTGGTTTTTCGTGTGTCGAAAACCTTAGGTTGTTCAAGGAAACCGGAACGGGAAAGATCAAGCTCTTTTTTTGTTGAATCAAGCGCATACTAAATAATCAAGCTTCCGCACTTATATTTTGTAATCGGGTTCAAATAATATTATTCGCTTTTGATATACCCTAGGCAGACTATCAAATGCGGACTAGTGCCATGATAATTGTAAGATCCACGTGATTAATGTTAATGAACCCGATTTACTTGAAAACTATGTGTTTTAGGGTAAATGGGTGTTATAAAGACTGAATGAGACGCTGTGAGACTCCAGTGCGCCTACAACTCCTGCTACCTTAGCGACCTGAGAAAACATGCAATGTTAGTCAACACATAAAGTGCCGGTGAGTCACAGAGATAAGTTTGTAACGTTTGTAAACCAGACCAAACAATCCTTACATCTATACCTGATGCTAGCTAGACATCAGTACATGATACTATAGTGTCGTGAACCACTGCTGAATGTTAGAATGCATGTATACCCGTCACCGGTTCATCACCGGTGCCGTAAAGTTTGGTAGGACAAATATACACCCGCCACCGACCTCCAGTCGGCCCGAGTGGGGCTTGCCGGGCCCAATAGATCTATTCATATTTTCCCTGCTATGTATCCACATATTAATGGTTCACTAAAGTTTGAGAGGTCTTTACTGATGACTAAAAGTCACTAAGTATCCATGTGATATAATGTAATATGTTGGTCTAAAAGTATGTATGTAAGTTCGTACCGCAGGTTTCTCCCCTAAAAGTATGAAAACAGTAAAGCATGGGGCTGTGACACTCACCTTAGGTTGCATCTTCAAAAGTAAAGAATAAAAGACATGCCTTGATCGTCCCAAATACCGGAGATCTATCATAAGAGTTTGTGTAAGTGTTTTGACTAATAACCCTAAGGTTATCTAGTCCCGATTGTCTAGATCGTGACTAAGTATGTTCAAAAATGTGTTTGACAGTTAAACGACACACCAGACTGACCCGACATCCCATTGGTGACCTATTACATGAACTAATCAAGTGCACATAGATTACACATAAGATTCAAGCATAAAACGCTTAGTTTGCATCAAAAATTGCACATATGGAGATGTAAGGTCGAATCTGCATGAAAATGAAGTTGGTTCGACCCAATTCAGCCTTGGTTCGACCCTTATGAAGTTCATTCGACCTATACGCAAGTTCAGTCAACCTAACACATGTTCATTCGACCCTAACACAAGTTAATTCGACCCTAACACGTGTTAATTCGACCTAAATCATGTTATTTTGACCAAAATGAAGTTCATTCGCCCAAGTTTGATGTTGGTTCGACCCTTGTGATCTTCATTTGACCCCACGTGGGTCGAATGAGTCACTGGTTTGACCCCACCAGGTGCAAATGTCCTAAAACGCACCAAATTGCATCAAAACTGTCCGAAAACATCACAAATCACAGCAGTCAAGTTTCATTAACCTGTCCCACAAAACCCTACCAATTTTACTCCAAAATCAGTCCGTTTTATACCTTACCAAAATGGCAAAATTATGGAAATGTCACATCAATGCATGTAAACTTTACCCAATTTGGAAACTTGTCGAAATCTCTTAACAATCAGTTCAAAATGCTCAGATTAATATGTATATGAAAACCCCTAATCATTTTATTAACATCAAGAATCAAACCCTAGATCTAACAAAAATCCTTAAAAAGGATAAAACATCATCATCCAACAATTTGTAACCTAAGATAATCAAAACCCATCATGAATAACAGTCCTATAACATTTCTATAACATCTAGACAACATTCAATCATCAAACAACACATAACACAACATAAAACACTATTAACACATGTTAACTTGTATGAAAACTCATGTTTAATGATGGGGTTTTGTTTAGAAAGGTGTTAGAAAGGTTTTTAATCATGAAAACCATCTTAGAATAGATCTGGACCTTTGGGGTTTAATAAAAACGAATAAAAAATGCTTAAAGAGGGATTTTAGATCAAGAACACACCTTAGATCTTCTCGTGTTTATGATATGGAAGATGTTTGTAGGTTAGATTATGAAAAACAAGGTCAAAAACTCCTTCCTCAGTGTTTAAGGTTGAGAGAGAGTGTTTGGAGGCGATTAGGGTTTGTGAAATGATGAAAAATTGCAAAGTATGGTGTTTATACTAACTGTTGGTTTGACCCTGCAGAGGTCGAATGTGAATGATTCGGTGGTCGAATGAGGAAAACGACATTGATTCGACCCCCTGATCGCGTGTCGAGTGCTAATCAAAAAATATTTTAAAAACAACTCCTTAGCTACAAGGACTGCAGTATAGGGAGTAGGGTTGTCGAACCACGAGGAGTATGTGGTTAGTGTTAATAGCAATTTATAGATTAAACTAAATTAATTTTATGAAGTTGATTTGCTGCTTGCTTGCAAAAACAAAGTGATTGATTGAGAAGTAATAAAAAAAACAGTAATATAATAAAAAAACGGTCACTCCGGGTTTCTGATTCGGCAATTTAAAAGCTACTCTGTAATTAACCTAGCTTGGGAATCACATAGACATGACCCTGTTTAAATTGTTCAACCCAATTCAATTATCTTAACACTAAATACAAAATCAAATTATTCCTAGTGCAAGAAAACCAAGAAACGATGATATATTGTATCAATGCAAAGAAACCGAATTGTCTAGATCAGTCAAACATACAATTGAATCCAAAAGAACTTTAAGATGTTCACAAAATTCAATCCAAATACTAGGTATAACACAGAGTAAAACTAATAAAATAAATGAATCATTAACCCAGAGAGACCATGAGAGGATTAGCCTTGCATCTTGTTCATCACCATTGCTTCCTTTTTCTTTTCTTTCGTGCGATCCTCCAGTTGTGCGAGACTTCTTGTCTCCACCAAAAAGAACCGTCGTCCAAAAAATAATAATGAACCCTTTAATTGTTACTTCGAATCCCCCCTCTTTTCATGAATTGGGCCTTGGCCTATGTCACGTTTATTATTATTTTTTCTTTTTCTTATTATTATTATTATTATTTTATTATTATTATAACATATCATTATTATAACATATTATTATTAGTTTATTATTATTAAAATATATTATATACTATTATTTATATATATTATTATTACTACATGCTCTTGTATCGGGTGTCTGCAACTTAACCAAAGTTCCTTCGTATTAAGCTCATATCTCACAAACACCTACAAAACACATGTACACTAATAAATTATTAAGATCGACTAAAAGCACATAATAAAAGACTCAAAAGTATAGATTATTAACATATTAACAAGGTGTGTTCCACAAAACATCACACCCCCATACTTATCTTTTTTCGTCTCGAAAAAATTATATTCACTCTGCTCAAAACATTATCACAGACCAGCACCCCAGTCGCCCCGTCATACCTTAGCTAAGGTCCAAAGTCATACCCCATTTACAGATCAGCATTAAATGTGTTAATTCAGCAAGTCAAATTGATTTTCATTTAAAAACAGAATTAACCTGACTCAGCCTAACATGCTTCCGGTTTTTATGTTCATGCAACACACCCCTCACAATTTTTCACTCCACTCGGTTTAATATCTGAACTAGCATGTAATGTGCTAGTATTATTCACTCAAAAACCAAGTATGCAACTCTGTTATCATAGACTTGTATGACAATCACACCTTAACTATAGACAATGCACATATCTAAAGGACTTACAGGTTTTGGGCTTGGGGTAAAGGTAGGAAATATTTGGCTAAAAAGTGGCTCAAAAGAAAGGGTTCAACATGATTGAATGACATCCTTATTCTCACAATACACACAAATAAACACACTAAACAAACACTTTGGGCATATTTGACCCATAACACATACTTCTATTTTTTTTTCTTTTTTCTTTTTTTCTGTTTTTTTTCATATATATATATTTTTCTTTTTCTCTTTTTCACAACTTCAATATAACTCAAACACTTGAACAAAACACAAACACAATGGATGTCATCAATTTATTTCACAAAGGTAAACGGGTCAATTTGGGTGATGTTATAAGTTTTAATCAAATGAAAGGGTATAGGCTCAACAAGGGCTACTAAGTGTAATTTTGGATAAACGGGTCAACACATAACAAATAAGTGGGTATCAAAAGAAAAAAAGACATCCTAAATTGCCTTTATCATTTACGTGCATATTTAGTCTACAGCCTCAGCATGTATCAAGTCACACAAGTTCTGCAACAGAGAAACATTTGGCCTACTCTCAACAAACGAAAATATATATAAATCAATCTATTATCTAGTAGGCTCAAGATCTCACAAAAGTGGGGAAATGGGTTACCGATGTGTGCATGTATTTATTACCAATAGCTTGTTAAACCTAGTCAGGCAATTCTAAACATTTTTCCTTAAAAATACCTGCTGAAAACGGTTCATATTACTTTTCCATAAATTAGACCATGACTAAGGATCTACTGCCAAAACAATCAAGAAACAACTGGCATGTACTGAAAGAGCTGCGTTATGTCTGATTAGAATGCTTTTTAAGAACAATTTTCAAGACATTTTCAATTTTCAATTTTTTTTGATTTTTTTAGAGACTCAAACATAAATAAAAATGAAATTTCCCCACCCCCACACTTGAACGACACATTGTCCTCAATGTGAACTAGGGAATAAAATAAAGTAGAAATAAAATTAAAATACAACAGTAAAAGGAACAGACTCCCCTGGATAAGCAATACGCGTATGAGTCCATTCAATTCCTTCCAATGTCGGCCGTATAGCATTTCATTCGCAGCCGATAAAGAAATCTAAAACAAAGAAACAAGAAAAACAAAACAAACAAACCGGGATACCTGCAAACATTAGTGATTTCCGGATCGTCCCTTGCCCGAATGGAGATTGAGTACGAGCGGGGCGATCTATTCTTGCAATTAAAATCATAACAAGTAATCCCATGACTCTAACAAAAAATAAAACTGACCCAAACACGCTTGAAAATAAAAATAAACTAAAATAAAAACAAATAAATATACAAAATATACAAAAATCATACCTGATGTTCATTCATGGTGGCCTCAAAGAACATTTGCCTACCGAATTTCCAATGTATGTTCGATAGTTGACATGTCGAGTCTTCATCTTCTTTCTTATCTTCGACATGTCTCTAAGATCATTGCTGGGCCACTTCTCTATATTTTGTCCAGTGTCTTCAATCTTCGCCTTCCTCTTACGCCCACTCGAGCCATCATCTTTAACTTTCCCTATTTTCCTCATACATATGGAAGGATGGTTAGGGTACACCAAGGTTACCCGGTTCACTGGTTCTGCAGCAGGTATGTCTACAAGTGGTTGTACGCACGAAGTCACGTCTACTTTAAGGCTTGTAGCCTCCTCTTCTAAGGCTTCCTCCATCTCAACCTGGTCCACATGTGCCTTTTCAACAACTTTTTCAGCCACATCAACATTAACCATATCCGCTTCAACTGTCACATCTTCAAGTGCTAATTCTTCTGCCAGTTGACCAACCTGCTTAAACAATGCCTCAACGGTGTTGTCCCGAACTTCATTATCTTTCCGAATTCTCTTAAAGTCCTCCCGGATCGCCTTTACATCTTCCTGAACAACCTTTACATCTTCCTGAACAGCCTTTATGGCCTCTAAGATCGCATTCAGTTGGGCATTGCTTCCCTCTTCACTGTTCTGTTGCGGTTGATAATCATAGTTAACACTCTGGCCTCCATTAACAATCGGATCAGGATTCGTGTAGTAACATGTAGCTTGTTTCCTGGATTGGTAGATGGTTGGCTTGTAGTATCTTTGCTGATAGTTCTGATATTGTGGCCAATAACAAGAGGATGATAGGTGTGAGCTTTCAGGTTTTTCTAGCCCAAAGATAATACGATCCTGTCGTGCCTTATATGCTTCAACTCTCTGACGGGCCAAAGGACAATCTTGCATCACATGATATGGGCTCTCACAACAACCACATGCATCATAATCCACCCAGTTCATCATGAATTCAATTTCCCTACAAAGACTAACACACCCAGCGTAATACTAAACAAAACAAAGAAAAATAGCAGAAAATAAAGGACAAGAACAAATATTTTTTGGTTTTTTATTTTTTTTAACTTTTTATATAAATAAACTAAAAACACTAAGCGCACGAACTCCCCGGCAACGGCGCCATTTTGATCGCGTGTCGAGTGCTAATCAAAAAATATTTTAAAAACAACTCCTTAGCTATAAGGACTGCAGTATAGGGAGTAGGGTTGTCGAACCACGAGGAGTATGTGGTTAGTGTTAATAGCAATTTATAGATTAAACTAAATTAATTTTATGAAGTTGATTTGCTGCTTGCTTGCAAAAACAAAGTGATTGATTGAGAAGTAATAAAAAAAACAGTAATATAATAAAAAAATGGTCACTCCGGGTTTCTGATTCGGCAATTTAAAAGCTACTCTGTAATTAACCTAGCTTGGGAATCACATAGACATGACCCTGTTTAAATTGTTCAACCCAATTCAATTATCTTAACACTAAATACAAAATCAAATTATTCCTAGTGCAAGAAAACCAAGAAACGATGATATATTGTATCAATGCAAAGAAACCGAATTGTCTAGATCAGTCAAACATACAATTGAATCCAAAAGAACTTTAAGATGTTCACAAAATTCAATCCAAATACTAGGTATAACACAGAGTAAAACTAATAAAATAAATGAATCATTAACCCGGAGAGACCACGAAAGGATTAGCCTTGCATCTTGTTCATCACGATTGCTTCCTTTTTCTTTTCTTTCGTGCGATCCTCCAGTTGTGCGAGACTTCTTGTCTCCACCAAAAAGAACCGCCGTCCAAAAAATAATAATGAACCCTTTAATTGTTACTTCGAATCCCCCTCTTTTCATGAATTGGGCCTTGGCCTATGTCACGTTTATTATTATTTTTTCTTTTTCTTCTTATTATTATTATTATTTTATTATTATTATAACATATCATTATTATAACATATTATTATTAGTTTATTATTATTAAAAATATATTATATACTATTATTTATATATATTATTACTACATGCTCTTGTATCAGGTGTCTGCAACTTAACCAAAGTTCCTTCGTATTAAGCTCATATCTCACAAACACCTACAAAACACATGTACACTAATAAATTATTAAGATCGACTAAAAGCACATAATAAAAGACTCAAAAGTATACATTATTAACATATTAACAAGGTGTGTTCCACAACACATCACCCGCTCAAGGTCGAACCAAGTTCCAGGTTTTCCAGTTTTGTCGTTTAAATGCGTTTTAACACATCCTAACACATGAACATGCAATCCTAACATATGTTAATCATATAGAATCATGCATAATCATATAAACACCGTTAAAACACGTATTTGAACATTATATAACATTTATGGATCAATCTATGCATAATACTTAATTCAATTCATGTAATTCACCAACAACGTGACTCAAGACTCGTGTGTACATAAAATAACCCCAAAGATCCTCCGAATCATTGAAACCTGGACAACACGTAATATAACCCGACTCAACTGACCCAGTTAAGTACGTTAATAAATGTTTTTCACTAAGGTAGACTTATATGTTTGTAAAATGTTAAGTAGAATATGTCGGGTGTCACATCATCCCCCTGTTGAAAGAATTTTCGTCCCGAAAATTGTCGAAACCAAAAAGGAAAGAGACGAAAAGAAAGAAATTTTTTTTACCAATTGCTACATCATCCCCCGTTGAAAGGAATCTCGCCCCGAGATTCACTCAGCTTCAGCGGTAACATGTCTAGACTCAAACGCGCGCTTAGGAAAAAGATGAGGATACTTAGCCTTCATTTGATCCTCCCATTCCCACGTGAACTCCGGTCCACGACTTGAATTCCAACAACCTTAACGATGCGGATTTTACTCCGACGAAGACTACGAATCTTATAGTCTAGAATTTCAACCGGTTCCTCTACAATACGTAGACGATCATCAACCTTGATCTCTTCGAGAGGAACAATAAGAGATTCGTCAGCCAAACACTTCTTCAAGTTAGACACATGGAAGACGTTATGAACACTACCGAGCTCTGCGAGCAAAACAAATCTGTATGCCACCGGTCCAATCCGTTCCAGGATTGCAAACAGTCTGACATAACGAGGATTAAGTTTGCCACGCTTTCCAAAGCGTATGACGCCCTTCCATGGTGAAACTTTTAGAAGTACCCTGTCCCCAACCTGAAACTCCAAAGGTTTGCGACGATGATCGGCGTAGCTCTTTTGATGATCTCGAGCTGTCGCCATACGATTACGAATTTGCATGATTTTCTCCGAAGTTTCGTATACAAGTTCCGGCCAGTGAGCTGACTCTCACCTAATTCGGCCCAACAAAGAGGAGACCGACATTTCCGTCCGTAAAGAGCTTTGAATGGAAATGTCACATCAATGCATGTAAACTTTACCCAATTTGGAAACTTGTCGAAATCTCTTAACAATCAGTTCAAAATGCTCAGATTAATATGTATATGAAAACCCCTAATCATTTTATTAACATTAACATCAAGAATCAAACCCTAGATCTAACAAAAATCCCTAAAATGGACAAAACATCATCATCCAACAATTTGTAACCTAAGATAATCAAAACCCATCATCAATAACTGTCCTAGAACATTTCTATAACATCTAGAACATTAATAAATGTTTTTCACTAAGGTAGACTTGTATGTTTGTAAAATGTTAAGTCGAATATCCGGGTGTCACACTTGACAACTTAATAAGATTGCAATTTTGCTCTTGTAAATAAATGTCAAATGACTATTTTACCCGTTCAGGATCCATTATATAGTACTATAGATATAAAGAAAATACCTATCCAATAAATTTTACTCAAATAGGTTATTTAAAAAAGAATCTTTAATTTCATAGTGTGTCAAAATTGATTTAGTTAAGTTTGCAGACTAGGCAAAAAACAGAGTGAAAAACATCATATCCACCGTATCGTAAAATGTATTATCGTCGTTTTGTCAAAGAAAGAGGTTGCTTAAGGGGTTGTTTGGTAGGATTAGGGTTGTTCACGAGCTGAGCCAAACCAATCGGATCTTTGCACGTGCTTGACTCATTTACAAACCGAACCGAGCAGAGCGGCTCGTTTACAACCAAGCGAGTGCTTTTCGAGCATGAATTTTTCTGTGCGAGTGTCTAGCGAGCAACGAGTAATTTCGAGAACCATAAAGTTGGGATATTTCCTATGATTTTTCATTGTCGGTTGATGACTAAGCTCGAATTGTCTGATGATAACACTAATACTGAGGTCTAATGACGAGGCTTAGGTTGAGGTCGGTGAGGCGATGAGCATATTTGTCACACCACGCCAATGGCGGAAACACGTGGCGGAAGAGCATCAAGTCAAGATTAACACAAACTATAAGTAATTAAGAAAAAGGGATCATTTATTTAAAACATCGAATGGAGTTTCAAGTTTCGTACATACTTAACAAACATAGTTTAAATTCAAAAGTAGAGGTTTCATGATTATATCCCAACCTATGGAAAATAAAAGTAAAACCCCATCAAAATATCCGACGCTAAGTAGGATCCCTGCCCGCACTAGCCATGTGACCTTCTAGCGATTAGTTACCTGAAAGATATGTTAAAAAGGCGTCAATATATAAAATATTGGTGAGTTCACATGTTTTATTTTACAAGACGTTTTAACAACAATATTTTTAGGAAATAAACACAAGTAGTGACTATCGTAAGAGTTGCAAGTTCTTACAATCTACTTGAGTCCATAACCAAACCAAGACTAGCAATGCCTCGCTCATAGTTGTTTCTCTGAATTTAACAACTTAGTTGAGAATATGTGCACCCCTGGCATACATAGTTGCATAATCGACGCTATCGATTAGGGGTGGGTCTTGTCAGGCACCAATAGTACTATCCAAATATTCCTTCGGTTTTTGATTTCACACATACTGTCACACCACGCCAATGGCGGAAACACGTGGCGCGACGTTCGAAGAGTATAAACCAAGATTAACACAAACTATAAGTAATTAAGAAAAGGGATCATTTATTTAAACGTCGAAATTAGTTTTTATTTTCATACATACTAAAACCATCATAGTTTAAAAACCAAAAGTAGAGGTTTCACTATTATATTCCAAGCCAAGGAAAATAAAGGTAAAACCCCATCAAAATATCCGACGTCTTATGAGATCCCCGCTCGCTCTAGCCATGTAGACTTCCAGCAAATTAGTTACCTGAAAGATAAGTTAAAAATCGTCAATATATAAATATTGATGAGTTCACAGGTTTTAGTTTTCAAATCATTTTAACAACAACATTTTTGGGAAATAAACACTGATAGTGACTATTATAGGACTTGCAAGTTCCTACAATCTACTTGAGCCATAACCAAACCAAGACTAATAATGTCTCGCTCATAGTTGTTTCTCGGAAAATAACAACTTAGTTCAGAATAGGTGCGCCCCTGGCATACACAGTTGCATAAATCAACGCTATCGATTAGGGGTGGGCCTTGTCAGGCACCAGTAGTACTATCCAAATATTCCTTCGGTTTTCAATTTCATACATACACACGAATAATGGTTACAGTAACGAGGACTCAACCCGAGTGGCGAACAACAAACTCAAGTATTTGACATATCACATATTTCCCTAACATATCTTTCCCCCGAAAAGTAAAAATAGTAAAATGGGGCCGTGAAACTCACCTCAAGCAAAGTATGCAAATCCAATAAAGATAATAGCTTGTCCGGGTTCAAACACCTACAATGTCCTAGACGTATAAATCACTAAGTCTATAGCACGTGTGTTTCGGCAAGTTGTACGCTCAACTCCAACACCACTATTTAGTTCAATTCCCCATTTAATTAAACATGTATCCTAGGTTCGTTGGTGATGGATTACCTTTGATATAGGGTACACTTATACTCTTGTATTAATTAACTTGTTTGACTTCATTATCGACTCGACTCACCTTACCGTATAATTATTTTCCCATTAAATAGTTATACTAGGATCTTGTCGATCGGTGTTACATTTTCAACACTCGACTCGACTCACTTTACCGTATATTTACTTTCCCATTAAATAAATATACTAGGATCTTGTCGACTCGATAACATATTTTATATTGTCAAGTTCGTGGACTTGTTTTAAACGTGAAATCTTGTAGATTATTTACGTTAATTCTCCCATGAATATATTTTTAACACTTAGGAAAGTGTCATGTATTTTTCCCCAAGTTATATATTTTAGTTCATAAAATATATGTTTTTATTTCCACATTTAGACGCAATAACATATATACGTATCTTGTAGGAAGTTATACAATATATACTTATTCGTCCGTTTTTACATTTAGTCCATTAACACGTCGTGGTATAAATACGTTACATTAATCACTTTTATTTATATATTTTCATGTCCCGAATAATACAAGTTGTTCATATATATTTTTGTAGGAATAAATACTTGTCGTCAAAATGTTATTTTTCCTACTTCTCAAAATGTATACTTTTGTTATTTTCCTAAGTTTCCAACAATATGTTTTCTTGAAATTAATCAACCTTCAATTTCTACATATTTTACTTGGAAGCTTTATAAAGAACATTTTTATTTTCAAATCAAGACTTGATTATTTATAACAAAATACTCCAACACTTTTGCATTCCCATATATATACAAAAGTGTTCATTTTTACACAAAATTTTACCAAGTCTTTAAGTTACCATTTTTTTATAAAAACCTTTGTTTTTATATTTTTCTAACATGTTTGGTAACCTATGTTTTTATAAAACCTTATTTTATAAAAATACATTTTTATACAAAAATACATTTTTGTAAGTTTACTAACTTTTTACAAAACAACCTTGGAAAGTTAACATCTACCATTTTTAACACCTAACTTTCCAAACTCACATTTTTAGATCTAAGTTTCTAAAATGTCATTTTATACCCCTTAACTTTTAAGTTACCAAATAATACCTTTACTTTCAAAAAGTTACTCTTTCTACCTAGATCATTCAAAAGTGACAATTTTACACTAAACTAGTAAACTTGTTTTTATCAACTTTGTCAATATGAATTATTATTATGTTCCGACACTAATAATAGTCCAATATAGTCTTATTAAGGTTAATAATATATATATTTGGTGTGTTAAGTCCATAGTGTCCAATATGTCCATTTTTGAGTTTTAAAGTTAGTGTCTTTAAAGATGTAGTTTTTATATCTTGTAACATTTATAAGTCCATCATATTATTATGTTTTATATGGTTATATTATGATGATTAACTTTTAAGCATGTTCAAGTTATTTTTATAAAAACTACACAAAACATCTTCTAACACATGTGTATGTGAACTTATAAAAAACTATAAAAACACTAACATTTTTCATGTAAACTTTCGGCCATGATGTTGGTTTTATAAACATTTGTTAAACTTGTAAAAACATGTATTATTCATGATCAAAAGCTTAGTTAAACATTATGCTAAAACTTTTAACATGTGTAAGATTATGTTAACTTTTTAAACTAACAAAAACATTAATAATCTTGTCATAAACTCACGGCCTACATATAATTTTTAACATTCCCATTTTAGTCTTGTTAATCATATATTTCATTATGTGAGAGTTTATTATCCTAACCATGTACAACTTGCTTCTAACACATGTTAACTAAAAACAAACATAAATAAGAAGCAAGATTAAGAAACTTACAACTAGCACAAGGCTAGGGAAGACTCAAAACTCAAGTGGAAGGAGGTTTATGTGTGCCTTCCAAGGGTTACGCTCCAAGTTTCTTGTGCACACTTGATTAGGGTATGGAAAGGAATGATTTTTGTGAGTTTTTGACTCAAAAACAAAAATGAATATGGATGGTGGAGTGTTGGCCGTGGGTTTTTGGAGAAGAAAGAAAGTGTTTTGTGTTTGAATGTTGGTGATATTATGCATGTGTTTATTCTTATAAGGAATAATGGAAATAAATAATCACAACTATTGACTATTAGCTAATAACAGTCCCAACTACGAAAATTACCAATAGTGGTCCAACTTTCGACATATTGGAATATAATGGACCCAAACCAACGGAGGTCTAACTCCGTTAGTGTGGTGCTGACATGGCATGCCACGTATGATGCCACGTAGGATCAGTTTGCCACCTAAGATGCCACGTAGGACCATTATGCCACCTAGGATGCCACGCCAGCATCACACTAACGAAGTTAGACCTCCGTTAGTTTGGGTCCATTATATTCCAATATGTCTAAAGTTGGGACCACTATTGGTAATTTTCGTAGTTGGGACTGTTATTGGCTAACAGTCAATAGTTGGGATTATTTATTTCCATTATTCCTTCTTATAAAAAAATCAACTTTTGTACTTAGATGTGACAAAGCTTAAAGCATGCTTTCTTTATCATCATTTTGTAAAGTCCATGAGGCAACACTAGGGTGGCTTTTCCACCTCTAGTAACCGGCCAAAGAAGGTGGGGTGGGACCCACATGGTTTTGCAACAATATCTTGTAACTATTAGTTACAATCTAAGTAGTTCGGTTAGGGTTATCGGGTTTTAATCGCGCGTTTATTACGAGCTATTCCGAACATATAATTGACTCCCAATTACCCTTAAACATAAGTTATTTTAGGCATTGGTAAGTTATTTAGGCTTTTATTGGGTAAATTTATAAGTTTCGCGCGTATCGGGTGCGATACGCGGACTTTATTCATTACCGGGAGATTTGTGTTAGGAGTTTCCACATATGATTTTGGAGTTTCAAAACACATAATATTTCATAGAAATTCCCTCTATTTCATATCCCGGGTGTTCGGGACCGTTTCGGTTAATTAGTCGTTATCGGGTAATCACCAACGTCCGTTCCGGACAAGTTTATTTGCACGCGATTTCGTCGTGCTTCAACATTAAACATGTGCATTCCTATGCATCCTATGGGTAATTTGCTATTCTCTAAGGCTTAGTTAAAAACAATTAACACGAAATTGCACTTAATTACGTTAATTACGAATAATTAATTAGTACGGAATTACCTTAATTTTGCCAGTTGTCACACATACACACGAATAAATGGTTACAGTAGCGAGGACTCACCCCGAGTGGCGAACAATAAACTCAAGTATTCAACATATCACATATTTCCCTAACATAACATATCTTTCCCCCTAAAATAAAAACAGTAAAATGGGCCCGTGAAACTCACCTCAAGCAAAGTATGCAAAGCCAAACTCAGAGAATAGCTCGTCCAAGGTCAAACACATACAAATGTCCTAGACGTATAAATCACTAAGTCTATAGCGCGTGTGTTTCGGCAAGTTGTATACCCAACTCCCAACACTACTATTTAGTTCAATTCCCCGTTTAATTAAACGTGTATTCTAGGTCCGTTGGTGATGGATTATCCTTGTTATAAGTTACACTTATATTTCCATATTAATTAACTCGTTTTACATCATTATCAACTCGACTCACTTTACCACATAATTATTTTCCCATTAAATAGTTATACTAGGATCTTGTCGATCAATATTACATTTTCAACACTCGACTCGACTCATTTTACAGTATATTTACTTTTCCATTAAATAAATATACTAGGATCTTGTTGATTCAATAATATATTTTACATTGTCAAGTTCGTATACTTGTTTCAAACGTGTAATCGTGATAGATAATTTACGTTAATTCTCCCATGCATAGATTTCCAACACTTACGAAAGTGTTATGTATTTTCCACCCATCTTATACATTTTAGTCCATAAAATAAATGTTTCATATTCATATTAGGAAGTTATACAATATATACTTACTAGCTGATTACCTCGGGAGGGTCCTGGGTTGAAAAATCTATATGACGTGATTACCTATTGCAAATGACTCAAGTTAACTAACCACAAAATCTCTCAATCACTGCATGTCCATAATATTCTAATTAGTAATAACTCATATTCCGTAACCTAAAACCTAATCAGTAATCAGCTAAACAATCACTTATGTAAGCTGCAACTATTCAAAAACTCATCACATCTCTTTAATCTCTCACATGCTAATGCTAAATCATAGTGCTAAATCATAAAAATTACAAATTTAACATAACAATGTTTTATATAAAAAAAAAGATCAAAAAACTGCAGCCTATCCATAATCATAAAACATATGATTCAAACACCAAATAACATCAAATAACAAATATTTACAAACCACCTAAACAAACACCACAACAATCCACCAAAACTGAAACCTATACTTGAATAATAAACAATAAAATGCCAGTTTTTTATGATATAGTTTTTTTTAAGTATTTACATATAAAAAAATTATGGTTATTTACAATTCGTAGGGGTAGTTGCCAGTTGGCTTAAAATAAGGAGAAAATGTGTAATTGGAATTTAAATAAACAAAAGTTAACTCTTAACCTTTGAGTATCTTAAAATAAAATGCCCATATCTAGTATATTTATATATAGTATAGATATTTAGGGGTGAAAAATAATTGAACATTTAACTGAACCGAACCAAAAAACAGAAGAACTGAACCGAAGGCAATCGAAAACTGAATTAACCAAAAACCGAATTAACTTCAAATCGGTTATTGTTTTTCATACAAGTTCATCAAAATCAACGAAACTGAAACATAACCATTCATATACTCATATATTTTTAGCTATTATACATCTATTTCATGTATTTATACCTCTATTTCATGTACTTCTAGGCAAAAAATTTTAGCCAAAGTTTGGTTCTGTTATTAACCAAAATTAACTAAACCGGTTTTGTTATTAATCAAAATTAACTAAACCGGACTAGGAACCGATCATCCAACCATATAAACCGAACCAAGTAACCGATTGTTTAATAAAATCACTAGCTGATGACTTTAGTTATAGTTTCGGTGGAGGCTAATAATGAACATAGCTAAATCATACACACCTTTAAAAGTGTTTGTGTTCCTCGTTAGATAACGCGGACACCATACTAGTCTTCATCAAAATATGGCATTTTTTTTATGAAGGTTACTAGTTTTTTCTTCTTCCACCATAATAAAACAAAATATAAAGAAATAAATTTTATTTTATTTCAATAAACAAAGTATCTTCGAGGAAAAGGCTTGGGCTCCCACAAATTAGGTTTTACGAGTATACATTGACCAAAGAAAAAACGACTTCAGCCAATTAAATCCCAGCCGTCCATTACCCACACAAGAAACAATCTCAACGGTTGAAGAACATTCTAGAACCCAACACCACCTCTTCTCTACACCATATAAACTCCTCCATCAATCCCTTCCAAACCCCTCACGCCTCTCTCTCAAACCCTAATTTACACATATATACACCTAGAGAGAGTTTTTATTATTATTTTATAAAAAAAGAATGGCCGGCAAAGGTGAAGGTCCTGCTATTGGTATCGATCTAGGTACCACTTATTCATGTGTCGGTGTATGGCAACACGACCGTGTTGAAATCATCGCTAATGACCAAGGTAACAGAACGACGCCGTCTTATGTTGCGTTTACTGATTCCGAAAGGTTGATTGGTGACGCTGCTAAGAATCAAGTCGCCATGAACCCCACCAACACCGTTTTTGGTAAGTATTTTTTTACTTTTTTATTTATTTTATGTTTATTTTTCTTGGATCTGAGGTATTTTAGGTTGTAGGTTTGTAGATCTGATGTGAGTTATGTTTGTTTTTTGCGATTTATACGTTTGTTGTTTTTGGATCTTGACATATTGTATATGTAGGTTTGTTTTAGCTTGTTTTTATGATTTAGTTTATATGTTTGTATAGTTTTAGTTAGTTAGTAGTAAGTATATATCATGTGCCTTAGGTATGCCTTTGCTAGTGATGTCCAGTTTATGTTTTAAGTATTGAAAATATTTCAGATCTGGTGAACTTAAAAAAATTACTGTTAGATCTGAATATATAAGTTGATACATGCTTTCTGAAGTTTAATATTATTATTATTATTATTTTTATTATTATTATTATTTTTTATTTTTATTTTTTTTAAAACCTTTTGTTATGTAATCAAATATAAACGTGTTATTTGATTCTAGATTCAGGTCTGTCCCTTGCTTGTTTGTGATGTTATATAATTAATATTTTATCAATCCTAATAATCAGTTTTCTCAACTGAATAGAGCTTTAATATTTTTAATTTAAACTTAATATTTAGTTTTAAATAAAAACTTTTTACTGAAATCTAGTTATGTATTTAAATACAACGTTTTGTTGGACTCTAGAATCAGGTCCTTGATGTTGTAATGTTATATAAATTTATATTATAAACATAGTTTCGTTATTCAGTTAACTTGAAGTTTCAGCTATGATGATAAAAATCCATTTGATATTAATTTTGATTTAGTTTAGCTTTTATTTTTGTTGCTGAGTTTTTCTTGTCTGTTTTATGTTAATTATATACATAGTTTTGATTAGAGTTACTAACTTTGGTGGAACGTTTACAGATGCTAAGCGTCTTATCGGACGAAGATTTTCCGATGCTTCCGTCCAAAGCGACATCAAATTGTGGCCATTCAAGGTCCTCTCCGGACCGGCCGAGAAGCCCATGATTTCTGTCAACTACAAGGGCGAGGAGAAAACCTTTGCTGCTGAGGAAATCTCTTCCATGGTTCTTATTAAAATGAAGGAAATCGCTGAAGCTTTCCTCGGTACCACCGTCAAGAACGCCGTTGTCACAGTCCCTGCTTACTTTAACGACTCGCAAAGACAAGCCACAAAGGATGCCGGTGTTATCTCTGGGCTTAATGTTATGCGTATTATTAACGAGCCAACAGCCGCTGCTATTGCCTACGGTCTTGACAAGAAGGCGACAAGCGTTGGTGAGAAGAACGTTCTTATCTTCGATCTTGGTGGTGGTACTTTTGATGTGTCTCTTTTGACTATTGAGGAAGGTATCTTTGAAGTTAAAGCTACAGCTGGTGACACTCATCTTGGTGGTGAAGATTTTGACAACAGAATGGTTAACCACTTTGTTCAAGAGTTCAAGAGGAAGCACAAGAAGGATATTACCGGTAACCCGAGAGCTTTGAGAAGGTTGAGGACATCTTGTGAAAGAGCGAAGAGGACTCTCTCATCCACTGCTCAAACCACCATTGAAATCGACTCCTTGTATGAGGGTGTTGACTTTTACTCAACCATCACCGTGCTAGGTTCGAAGAGCTTAACATGGACTTGTTCAGGAAGTGTATGGAGCCTGTTGAGAAGTGTTTAAGAGACGCTAAGATGGACAAAAGCTCGATCCATGATGTTGTGCTTGTTGGTGGTTCCACTAGAATTCCCAAGGTTCAACAATTGCTTCAAGATTTCTTCAACGGAAAGGAGCTTTGCAAGAGCATTAACCCTGATGAGGCTGTTGCTTACGGTGCCGCTGTCCAAGCCGCTATTTTGAGCGGTGAGGGCAACGAGAAGGTTCAAGACTTGCTTCTTTTGGATGTCACCCCACTTTCCCTCGGTCTTGAAACCGCTGGAGGTGTGATGACTGTTCTCATCCCAAGAAACACAACCATCCCGACCAAGAAGGAGCAAGTGTTCTCTACCTACTCGGACAACCAGCCTGGTGTGTTGATCCAGGTGTACGAGGGTGAAAGAACCAGAACCCGTGACAACAACTTGTTGGGTAAATTTGAGCTCTCCGGAATCCCACCAGCTCCCCGTGGTGTACCTCAGATCACCGTCTGCTTTGACATTGATGCAAACGGTATCTTGAACGTCTCAGCCGAAGACAAGACTACCGGACAGAAGAACAAGATCACCATCACAAACGACAAGGGTAGACTCTCAAAGGAGGAGATTGAGAAGATGGTTCAAGAAGCTGAGAAGTACAAGTCTGAGGACGAGGAGCACAAAAAGAAGGTTGAGGCCAAGAACGCTTTGGAAAACTATGCCTACAACATGAGGAACACCGTTAAGGATGAGAAGATCGGTGAGAAGCTCAGCCCTGGTGACAAGAAGAAGATCGAGGACGCTATTGATGAAGCCATCGCATGGTTGGACAGCAACCAGCTTGCTGAGGCTGATGAGTTTGAAGACAAGATGAAGGAGCTCGAGAATGTGTGCAACCCGATCATTGCCAAGATGTACCAGGGTGGAGCTGGTGATGCTGCAGGTGCTGGTGGTATGGATGACGAGCCTGCTCATTCAAGCGGCGGTGCTGGTCCCAAGATTGAGGAAGTCGACTAAGTGAAAAATTGTGGTGTTGGTTTATTATTATCTATTTTAATGTTTTAATTTGGTTGAGCAATGTCGCTCAAAGATACTTGATGTTTTGTTGTGCCTCTGTTTTAATGGGGGTGAATTTTGTTAGGCTTTTTTGCCTTTGGATTTTATGAATTTCTCTTTTATGTTTTACTTTGGGTTTTTTTTATTATGTGATTGTGACAATGATTCGTTGCTTCTTCATCTGATAAAAGGCAATATGCCTTTTTTCTCTTGCAGCGAACTATAAGAAGTCCAACAGGGCTTGACTAAAATTTAGTATCCGGTCTATCGCAATTCCAAAAATTGAAAGGGAGGACGGCGGCATTGTGTTACGGTGTTCTGTCTTTGCTTTATGAAATTGCGGATTTTAACGGAGCTTATGAACGTTACTTTGAATACAGCCTTGATTTCATTGTTGTTGTGGTGGCTGATCCTTTGGTTTCATATTCCATCTCTTTGTTGTCTGTGTTCAAAGGATATCGAGGACGTTAACCATCTTTTTGTTTAATGCCCTTTTGCAAAAGAAGTTTCGTCGAGGGTTTTCAATGGCAAGAAAGGTTTCTATACTTGTTGCCTATCCAGCATCTGTAATTGGTGCTTGTGTTGGGGGTGTAATGGTTTGAGCTTGTGTTGGGATTTAAGGTCATTGGTTAGGGTCTTTGGCTAGTTTCCGGCTAGCTTTTATTTGAATAATGTTCGCTGATGTTAAAATAAGGCCTAATGCCTATCATTATGGTGTGATACCAAAGAACCACTTATGTTTTACATTAGGCGCTTTTCTCATGGTCCTTAACATGAACGTATAATGTGCCTTTTTGAAAAAAAAAAAAGGTATGCAAACTCCTTTGAACATTCTTGTTTGTGTGTGTACATTCATCTAACAAATGTTATATTTAGAATAAAGTCCAAATCGAATATCAGATAATAAATTACAAAATTTATACTCAAATAAAGTATGTAAAATCTTAAAGAAATATAGGGAAGTCCGAAAAGTTAGGATATCAAATAAGGTTTTAAGATCTAAAACATAGTACTTCACTACTTCCACATGTTTGTGAAACTTTGTAACTCTCGTTTAACATGGAATAAAAAGGTGTGTTTTAAAGTTTATAAAAGCGGTTCTCTTCCATGAAAAAAATGAAAATCGAAAATAAAAGCAGTTTTATTCCGGTCTCATTATTGTTTAAATCAAAAGTGAGTGCATATGTATAGTGTACACATGTATCTAAACAAAATGCTATCAATGCCATGCTTTTTTTATTGTACCAAATCTCAAACATAGTGAAATCAAGATACACTTATTCAATTTGTATCCTTGTTCCTGTTTCAGTCGGTGATTCCTGCGATTTGTTAAAATTCAAAACATAATTTAATGTGAGAATTGAGAAGATATTTGTTAAGTATGGAGAAAGGAGTAAGGACTATGGAATGGACCAATAATAAATATATTTAACTGTTATTGCCCAAAACAGTTACATTTACATTTTGCTTCCAGGCCCAAAAATAATAAATTCTACTATGCTAGTGCTTGAGGGCTTGGGCTCCTAGCGGTCATATCATAGTTCATTTTTAATTTAAAATTTAGAACTACATACATTTGTTAATTTAACAATTAACATCCAACTATTCACATTTAACAAATTATTATTAGATTACTAGATATGGAATATGTGTACATTGCGTGCGTGGCACACATGAGATAAGATAACATATTGATGTAAACATGATATGCGTTAGGTGATACAAAGACCCAATCACCCAAGAAACAGTTACACTTGAACTTTTTAAATATTTTATATGGTTATTTTTTTCTTCATAAAATCAATTGTATATCAGCATTTCTAAATTACAAAGTTATAAAAACAAGTTAAAAAACTGTGCTACGTTCATACCGTTGGCCAATGTCTATATCGTCGTTCATCTACGACCATCACATTATTGTTTAAGCGCTACCTCACGGCTCACACCACCACATGGCCTCCGTGAAACACCCTTCATGTTGCATCACCTCAAAAGGCCATGTCGGGTCCTCAGCATGGCATGAGACGAACTTTTCAATCATTAATGAGACGATAAGTTCCAATATGCTTACTAGTGTAAAACTTTTATATTTCTTATTGGGGAAATGGAATCTAATAATCCCAACTTTGGGGGGTTGGAAGGCAGCAGTCCCAACTTGAAAATTGTAACACAGCAGTCTCAACTTGTCAACATTTTTATTTTAATGGTCCCAGACTTAACTCAGTTAAGTTTTTTCTGTTAAATGCCACGTAGGCATCCCACGTGGCAGTCCACGTGGCAAAATCTGTCCAGTTGGCAAAAAACGTGGGTCCCACTTGTTTTTTCAATTAAAAAAATCTATTAATTATTTAAAAAAATCTTTAAATAATAATAAAAAAGAATTTATATATATATATATATATATATATATATATATATATATATACACACACACATACACACACCCCTACATCTTATCATCTTCACCACACCTGCCACCACCTGCCACCACTGTCCACCACCACCACCATCTCCGAAGACACCCACCACCACCACCTACACCACCACTACAAACACCACCAACCCCCCCCCCCCAACCCTGATAAAGTAAACAAAGAAGAAAAAGAAGAAAGAGCTATCCACCACTACAAACACCACGACACCCACCATCTCCGACGATCTAAAACAAAGAGCTATCCAACAACAACAACAATCTAATTGAAGATCCACACGCAGTAACCATACCATCACATCAGATGCATCAGACGATTATTACCTCGAATCGTTGTTAGGGTTTCTCCCCCAAAACAATTAGGGTTTCTCTGGTTGAGATGCTATGGAGGTGGGGTTTTGTGGAGGTGCTGTGGAGGTGGGGTTTTGTGGAGGTGGTTGTTGGTGAGGTTTTGTGGAGGTGGTTGCAGATGGCGGCGGTGGAGGTGGTTGTTGGTGGTTGTAGGTGGGTTTTTGTGGAGGTGGTTGCAGATCTGGTAGTTTTTTGGGTTTTGGTTGAGATGGTGGTGGATTTGGTTGATGGTGACGAAGGCGGTGGAGGTGGTTGCAAATTTTGCCTCTCTCTCTGTGGTGGTGGGAGGTGGTTGGTGGTGACGGTTGTGGTGGTGGTGGTTGGTGGTTATGGTTGTGGTGGTGGTGGTTGGTGGTTATGGTTGTGGTGG
Source organism: Ambrosia x helenae (assembly GCA_030844895.1). Taxonomy (NCBI): domain Eukaryota; kingdom Viridiplantae; phylum Streptophyta; class Magnoliopsida; order Asterales; family Asteraceae; genus Ambrosia; species Ambrosia x helenae. Next base: position 105,520 of record JAUTDX010007368.1, read on the forward strand.
TGGTGGTTGGTGGTGCTGGTGGTGGTGGTGGTTGGTGAGGAAGACAACTATTGTATATGTGTGTATATATGATTAAAACATGTGGGCCCCACCTCTTTTTTTTAATTGAAAAATAATTATATTTAATTAAAACATGTGGGCCCCACCTCTTTTTTTTGACAGATACAACTTTTTTGCCACGTGGACTGCCACGTGGGATGCCTACGTGGCATTTAACAGAAAAACTTAACTGAGTTAAGTCTGGGACCATTAAAATAAAAATGTTGACAAGTTGGGACTGCTGTGTTACAATTTTCAAGTTGGGACTGCTGCCTTCCAACCCCTCAAAGTTGGGATTATTAGATTCCATTTCCCTTTCTTATTAATGTTCCTAACAATTTTCACTACCATCCATTATTCACCTTAAAGTCACACAATTGGGGCCCACGCGAGGTGACGTGAATTCGGTCTAGTATTTCAGTTCAATTCATTATGGCATTAGTTAGTATCGATACTAGGTTTTGTTTACGATACCAATTTTGGATACAAGTATACAACTATGTTTTCAATAAATTTTATATTGGAACACAATTACATATTTAAAGAAAACCAAATTAAATGTTAAATGTGTGTATTATTTAAAGTTCATGCAAATTGAAAAGTATATATCTTAAAGAAACCAGATTTGTTATTTATGATTTTTTATTTTGAATCTGATTATTTTTCACCAAAATCAACATAATATGTTACGTTCAATGTGAGATGATGTTACGATTTGCATTAATCAAGTAGTTGAGCAGTTTTAGATAAATCTAAATATTTTTAATTGATAATCTTTTTAATACCAATATTATCATATTTCAAGTTATAAGATAAAGAATTATTTTCCGGTGAAAAAACAAATGAAATGAATGTTGCCAAAAAAAAAAAAAAAACAAGAATAATGCCAAAAAAAAAAAAAAAAACAGAGAACGATACATGTGCACACAATTAAAGTCATTATGACACGACTTCAAATAGAGTAACATGTTCCTTAATAAAGGTTCGGATTATAAAATAATACACTAAACATTATATTTAAATAGGTTAAAATTCGGATCTAAAGATATAATAAGTGCCAATGATCTCCAGCCCAGCTGGTTTGAGGTGGGAAGGTTTACCTCCTTGGAGGGTTCCTGCCCGGGTTTGGTCTCAGGTTCGATTCCCACGTTCCACCAAAAAAATAACCGTTGGGTTTGAAAGGAGAAACCCGTGTGGTTCTTATGGGATTCGATCCTGGGCAGTGGTCGCTTTGCAACACGGAATTTACCGCTGAAACACTACTCTCCAAAAAAAAAAAAGATATAATAAGTGAAATGTAATTCACAACTTAAACCTGTAAACTTATAACAAGTATTTTAATAATATTCCATAAAGACGGCATTGTGTCCATTCGTTGTGGCTTGTAAATTCTACATACCCATAATGTTCGAAAAATGTTTTATGTTTCATGTCTCAATTTAGTTTCTTTTGACATTTTGAAGATCATCTATTCAACACAAGCTATGTTTTATATGTTCTAGCTAGCAATGTGTAAATAGGATCTCATTGATTAACCATTACACGAACATTAAAAAATTAGTTATTACCTACTGGTTTTGATTTGTTTTTTTTTATTACTAGCTATTGAAACCAATTATAGAAAGGCATAACTTTTTTTAATGGCCAACAACTCCTCCAAATGAGGTACTGGCGAAATTTACTATATCGGGATACATCCGCCAATCGATCTAGGGAAAACCCACACCTAAGGTCAATGCCCGTGGACACTCGCTAGACACTGTAGATGAGGTAAAACCCGTTCAGTTCAAGGATCGTACTAAGCGATCGCCGCCAAGTGTCACATTATCACCCGGTGCCGCAAAAATAATGAGAGAGTGAAAATCGAACCTGTCACGAAAAACACGAAGGATTTCCCAAACCACTTCACCACTACCTCATTGGCTATAGAAAAGCATACTAGAGTTATAAAACTAAAAACTTACATGTTACCTCTATTCGAATATTACCTCATTTTTATATTCATTATTAAACATCATAGATTAGACTTATCGGTGAGGACTTGGGGAGATATCTCGGGGTGGTGATATGGCCTCGGTGCCGATCGGGAACACCGCTCCCCACTTTTATTTTTCGGGGACTTCGGGGTTAACTCCCCGTTTGTCCCGGGCTCCACTATTGGTTATTCTTTTTTTATTATTATTTTTTTAAAGGAAGGGGGAAGGGTGAAAGGGGAAAAATGATGTGGCGCTGATGTGACATTTGAGAAAGTTTGGAGAAGAGGGCACCACACCATATAGCCTTATGGAAGATATTTTTTACACCCCACGCCACACACATAATTAATTTCAGGTTTCATGTTCAATAGGAAACTAAAGATATATATTTTATAGGTAGTGTTTGGTTTAACCCGTTATAATGAAATAGGTGGACCTGCTAACTCTTTAAAATTTGAATAGGAAACTAAAGATATATATTTTATAGAGTCAATATCTCAACCAATGTTCAACACGCTAAATTGGTTTACAACATGTTCAACACATTTAGATAAATGGGTTACGATGTTGTGTTCAGATTACACTATTTTACAAATGTCTAGATTAGAATTCATGTTTTTACTCAAGTTAAACTATATATCTTATTAGTTTAGCCAATTAATTCATGAATTATCATCAACCCGTAAACACGAATAGAGAGAATAGAGAGACTCAACCCACTCCACCCTACCGATGTTCCATGAGATAATGAAAATGCATTTGATAAAATGTAAAGTTTAATGTTAATACTCTCGTCTCAAGTGGTCTCTGCCTAACATTATCCCTTTATTTATTCATTTAAGTTACTTCAACTCCTGTAGAAGGTTCAAACTTTAAGGCTAAGTTAGCTGCACCCATCAAAATAAAACAATTTTATTTTATGTTATGGCCCATATCTTGTACCTTTTATTGAGATTAGCATTTCTTTTTTTTTGAACGGCCAACAAATTGAAATCACTCACGGAACACTGGAGTATCATCGTGCCACCAGTGTTGCCACGCGATCATATTCCACCACCAAGTCACCAATTCAGGAGGAAACTCATAATTATGAGAAAACCCCCCTTTGTGAGATTCGAACCCAGGACCTTATGGCCCTAAGTCTTATTCTCACCACCAAGATACCACTAGGCTATAATGCCTTGGGTGAGATTAGCATTTCTTGACTATTATAATAATTATTATTATTTATTATTAATATAATAATAAATGTTGTTGTCTTTTAACTGTTACCCACCCGTTCAATTTTCCACTTGTAGAAAATAAATTGTAATAAATTGGGAAAAGAAGTTGCACTTAGCTGTGTAGCAAAAAATAAGAAAAAAAAAAAAATATTTGTATGTTGAAATAAGTTAATTACCTACCATACTCACATAACTAAATTATGATGGGCATTTAATAAAATGACTATGACTATATGTATTTTAATTTAATCCTTTTTAGAACTATAAGTAATAAGATTATATATTTGCGTAACTCGTAAAAATATTCTTTAAATAACAATTATGTTCTTTACAATTAAATCTTTTAACAATTATGCTTTTACCCAAGGCATTATAGCCTAGTGGTATCTTGGTGGTGAGATAAGACTTAGTGGCCATATGGTCCTGGGTTCGAATCTCACAAAGGGGGTTTTCTCATAATTATGAGTTTCCTCCTGAATTGGTGACTTGGTGGTGGAATATGATCGCGTGGCAACACTGGTGGCACGATGATACTCCAGTGTTCCGTGAGTGATTCCAATTTGTTGGCCGTTCAAAAAAAAAAAAAAAAAACAATTATGCTTTCGATAGGCTAATTCTAGCCTTAGGTTGTTATGTAGCATATAGTGGTTGGTGCCAACGTTGTTCAAACAAATATTTATTTGTAGAATGTAACAAACATGGAAATTTCCTGTGATTTTACATTCATTTCCATCATAAGGTATCGTATATTATACGCCTGACTTAATAACAACAAAAACTCTAACCTAGAATATAACAGGACATATTGGCCCTACTAGTTTACTGACACTTCATAGACAGTGTGATACAAGGTTAAAATATTAAAATTATGGTAAAATAAATTTATAACAAGCATATTTTTATTTCTTTAGATATGCAGTTTCGATTATTATAAAAGATTCCAATATCACGTCTGAAAAAACAAATGCCAAACATCATGCTTGAGGCCATTTGTCATGATTTGAGGTCTTTTTCATTATTCAAATTTTGAAAACCTAAAACTGAATTTGAATTATAGATGATAAGAAAAATACTTAAACTCGAATATTGATTTATGAGAAAAACATAAATGAAAATAAAAATGCAATTCAGAAAGGGGTGGCGGCACAACTTATTGCCCATCTACCTTCTATTATGATGTAACTTGGCAAGTTTTAGTAAAATGAAGTGTACCGTTTGCATGTTATCATTCTGTATTTGGCTTTATTTTTCTGTTTGAAATATGTTTACCAAGGTGAATTGACTTGAAAAATCATAAATTCGAGATTGTTGGGAAATTCAATTCAAATACTAGCCCGAGTAAAATAAAAAATCAATTCAACTAAAAATTCATAAGAAAATTTTAATTTCTGTTTTTTTTCTCACACCAATTCTCATAGTGATAATGTGTTCTTGGGAGAATGATGTTGAAATAATCACACATTAAAGTTAAACTCTTTGCTTCAATCATCAATGATTACTTGAACAAATAAATAAAGAAAGTTCTATCATCTCCATTAAATTCATATATTACACAAAAAAAAAAATAAAACCAAATTAACAAAAAAAAAATCTAGAAAAAAAAAACCATCATGCAATTCTCAAATTGGATGGAGAAGAAGCCAATGGAAGTACTTGTGAAGGTGTAGACATTTGATGATATTGATGATGAATCCTACCTTCACTTTTGCCCTTATCATTACCCAATTTTGTACCACAACCATCTTTCTCCTCTGCTTTCATTAAACAATCTACATCTTGATTCTTTTTTAAACATGCCCTTTTCTCTGCTTCTAGTTGCATCAATCTTTTCAACAACTTCTCCTCAGCATCTCTCAAGAACTTGAATGTGGGAGGTGGTGAAGATCTAATCTTGTTAATATCAAACTCATTAGACTCATGATAATAATAATCAAACAATGGGTTCATATACCTTCTACATTAGAAGCTTGTGAAGTCCTCAATGGTGATGATGAAGAGTTTGGTGTTTCTGGTATGCAAAGAAGCTCACTTAAACTCATTCTTGACCCACCCTTTCTACTTTCTGTTTCCAAATCCTCCTTTGTTTCTTCATTTATTGTGAATAAAAATCTTGGTGGCCCACATAAGTTATGAAGCCTCATGAGTTCAAGATCCAAACTTTCTTCTCCAAATCCCTTCAAGTTTAAATCTTTTTGAGTGGGCTCTTGTTCTTTTTCTTGATCATCATCTCCTTCTACACAATTATGCAAATCTTGTTTGTGGGCTTTTGGTTTTCTTGAAGAAAAAAGGTTCTTGAAACAAGAAAGATGAGTAGGGGTACACTTGGAAGAAGAAGAAGATGATGATGGTGATGAATCATGGTTTTCAATATCTTCTCTTTTCTTTTTAAACCATAGATGATAGTAAAGCTCTCCAACAAAAGCTATGAGCACAATTACAAAGAAAAGACTCAAACCAATTGCTAAAACAATTGAAGTTACCATTTTTGCCCTCCAAAAAGATTTATTTATTTTTTTTCTCAAGATTTTTGACACTAAACTGAATCATATGAAGTAAACTCATAAGAATTTTGATGGGTATTTGGATTTGTTAATAATTGAGGGAAAGCCATTACTAAAATAAAATTATTATGAATATTGAGAATCTTTTTAATTTAGAAAACTAGAAAGAGCCAAGGAAGGTGACCTTTCACCCAAAAATCACATGCGCAGAAAACAAGTGAAACCATAAAAGAAGAAGCTTTGTTAGATACCCTTTTTCAGAAGTAAAAGAATTGGCTGAAAAATAAACAAAAAGAAAAGATGACTATATAAAGATGAAGGTTCTATATGTTTGGCTTATATATATTATTATAATAAGATAGTATTGTGGAAAAGATATTACAAAATATTTGAAGTGTGAGAGGAGAAGGTAAGAAGAATGAGATTTTTGAATTTAAAAAGGATTTGGCAAATGGGTGACAAAAGCTCACATGGACCGGCAAACGTGTGTTGTAGTAGGAGAAATAAATAAATAAATAAAACAGGAAACATATATACACCAAAAATGAAATTGGAATGTGAATATTTTGAAAAGAAAATAAGACAAAGGAATATATTAATTTCAAATTTTGGATTGTTTATATAAATTTGGAAGTTGGCAAACGTTGGTTTTGTGACCACCATGGTAGGGTAGTTATTTGTTTTTATATTAATAATTACGAAAAGGATTTGTAAATAAAAATGACAATGCTTTATATACCAAGAATTAAAGGATTTTTTTTCCTCTCTAAAAGGTTTTATTGAAAAAATATATGTTTTAATTTTTTGAAAATGGTGTTACTTATTTACTAAAATAGTGTTTGCTAAATTATTTTGTAATTTAAATAAACATATTAGACTTTTTTATTTAATCCAATCAATCAATTAATCTATTTTTGTATCGTATTTCTTGTTTATTTTATATTATATCAACCCATTATGTTTCAATCAAACCTATTAAAAGGGTGTTTGGGATTGTGTTTTGAATCTGATTTTTAGATTATTGTGTTTTGAAAATGCAGATAATCAGTTTTTAGTGTTTGGATTGCGTTTTGAAAACGCAGATAATCAATTTTTTTAGGCTACCAAAACGCAATAATCTATAAGCAGCTACACCCCTACTACTTTCCAAGATGCATAATCTGTTTTGAATAATCAATCCCAAACACCACCTAATAGTGGTGGTAACTAATTTAGTATATTAACATGGAGGTCATAGGTTCAATACTCATTAACAACTAACATTGGAGAATTTAGCCGTTAAAAAAAAAATCTATTGTAGTTCTGTATAAATTCTGTTTGAAAAATATTAACATGGAGGTCATAGGTTCAATACCCCATTAACAACTAACATTGGAGAATTTAGCCGTTAAAAAAAACTATTGTAGTTCTGTATAAATTCTGTTTGAAAAATATTTACCAAATTAATTTTCTTTTGATATGTTTGATCGTGTAAGGATACGTATTTTAATTCACATATTAAATTTCATTAATTTTACAAAATATAACTTTACCAAATGAATCATAGAAACGACGACCCTTTATATTTTCATTCAATAAAAATAAAATTATTCCTATGATGAAAGCAGTGGTAATTTCAGACAATTTAATTATATTCTTTTGTAAAAAAAAATACATTCCTTAAATAACTCTAAAATATAAAATAATTACTTCCGGATTAAATTCATCCACCGGATATATCTACGCATACATGTAGGTTAAAAAGCAACGGGTTAAATGAAAGGGTAAAGTTTAATAAATCAAATTGGACGATGAATAACTAATCAAATGGTAAAGTTTAAGAAGCTTAGAAGGCTTCGAATCAACATATAAAAATGATGCACATCATGTGTTTGATGAAATGCCTAACAAAGGATTTAATCGCCTAGACAATTGTGAGATGTGTTAAAAACTTACATAATTGCAAAAGTTATGAACTCGAATGGTTCTACGTAAGCCTATACATGTAAGTGTGTTCAAACAAGAAACTACGCGCCTATGCGAATTGAACATCTAATAGGTGTGGAGATTGAGGCTTCAGAAAGCAAAGGAACCAATGACTTGAAGCAAAGGGTGCAGAGTAAGGTAAGTTGTTCTAACAACTTCAAATATTAGCATTTAAGTCAAATGTGTAGTCTAGTAGTTGTGAATCATGTTATGTATACGCTACACACGTTGGGAATGGGTTGACTAGTAGTGGAACTTGTAATGATGCTGATCGGGCTTGTGAAACCTAGCTAGGTTGGTCCACGAGGCCATGGGCGCGATGGTATAACCACAACGGTAACACAAGCAAGACATAGCTATTAGTTGACCCATATCCTTAGGATTTTAGGCGTCCGTTAAAGATTAAATGAATGGGTTAGCAACACTTAAGGCATAGTTTGGTAAAGGTAAGTCCCATTCACCTCTTGGCTAATTTGGGATGAGAATCCATTGCATACACGTTCTACGGGAATATGAAAGCAAGGAAGGATTCGAGTGCGTTTCGGATTAGCTAGGGAGTAATGAGAATACTTAAATACTTTTAGAAGCTTGCCCTCAAGACTAAACTTTTGCATTTAGGCCTTAACGGGTCAAATGCACATATCGAATGAAAACACGTTAACAAGGAACTAAACACCTAACGTGGAACTAACTACAAGTTAGGAATGATAAGAAAGCAAGTTATGCTTAGAAAACAAGTCCAAATCCCTTAACAAGTGGAAACTAGACTTTGCGGGTCAAATGGCTTAAAATGAACTAACTAGATTTTAATAGGTCAAAACCGAGAAGTGAAATATATATCTTGTTAGTATCTATACAGGTCCAAAATAATATTGGGTATGTTTCGATGTCTAAAAACGCCCTAGTGAAGGGCTAGGTTTGTGAAGGCATAAGCATTCATGCCTTAATAAAGTTCCAACATGTCAGCCCGGACAGTCAAATGCTGACCCGGTCAGGTCACAGTTCTGAGATGAGATAAATTTTAAAGTTCCATCATGTCAGCCTAGGCGGGTCAAATGCTTGCCCGGCCGGGTGAAAACACAAACTTCCTCATTCATGCCTTGAATGTTTTAATTTCAGTTTTAAACCTCGTTTTAGGTGTCTTTATTCGATGTTTGACACTAGGTATTCATGCTTTGGAGCCGGGTGAAGATCAAGCCAAATATCTTGAAGATCCGCATGCATATCTTGTCGCTTTCGCATCACTCGTGTTTAAATACTTTAAATTTGTTTAGGGAAATGTTATGTCAATAGTTGAACATCATGACTCTTGCCAAAACAACTTAACTATGGGGTTGTATCTTTCCGAATGCGAACATGTTTAAATTTTAATTACCCCCACATTTTGATAAATAAACAAGATTAGAGTATTATATTACATTAATTGAAAACGGGTCTTACACTATTGACCAAATCCTAACCAGTTTACGAACCTTTGATAATTGAGAGCGTAGCTGTACATTGGGATATGGGATTGTACTAATTTAGTGGCCTATATAAAATTTTAAGGATAGCCTATCTTTGTTTTTAAGCCCAATGAGGGCATCTTTGACACTAAGTATTCATGCTTTAGAGCCGGGTAAAGATCAAGCCAAATATCTTAAAGAACCGCATGCATATCTTGTCGCTTCTGCATCACTCGTGTTTAAATACTTTAATTTTGTTTAGGGGAATGTTATGTTAATAGTTGAACATCATGACTCTTGCCAGAACAACTTAACTATGGAGTTGTATCTTTCCGAATGCGAATGATATTATTACTAAGCATGTTTAATTTTTAATTACCCCCACGTTTTCATAAATAAACAAGATTAGAGTATTATATTACATTTATTGGAAACTGGTCTTACATTATTGGCCAAATCCTAACCGGTTTATGAACCTTTGATAATTGAGAGCGTAGCTGTACATAGAGGTGTACCCGGGTTCGGGTAATGACCGGGTAGGGTATAATCGGGTATTACGAAATAATCGGGTCGGGTTCGGGTTCTGGTTTTCAATACCCGTTTCGGGTATACCCATTTTCGGGTACTAGATACCTATTTTTCAAGTAAGCGTGTGAATTTCCGACACGACCCGAAAACACGACCCGAACCTAACACAAAATTAGCGGGTTTAGGTTTAGTCTAAATGGGTTCGGGTCAAACCCGCGAACCCGTTTAGCTAAACGGGTCGGGTTCGGGTCAACTCGGGCGGGTTGGTTATACTATATATTGTTTTTTTACAATATGTTTTACGTTATAAATTAAATTAGTTAGGTATTTTATGCTACACTTATAACTTAAAATAGAAATTGGTATGAGATTTTTATAAATAAAACATAAATGTTTTATATATATTTGTGTTTTTTGTAGTAAAATTTTAATACATTAGTTTGCGAAAATACCCTACGGGTAGGGTCGGGTTCGGGTATTAAATAACCGGGTTTTAAAATACCCTACGGGTAGGGTCGGGTTCGGGTATTAAATAACCGGGTTTTAAAAATACCCGGGTTTTAAAATACCCAGGTTCGGGTATTTTTTTTCGGGTTCGGGTATTTTGTACACCTCTAGCTGTACATTGGGATATGGGATTGTACTAATTTAGTGGCCCAGATAAAATTTTAAGGATAGGCCCATCTTTGTTTTTAAGCCCAATGAGGACATCTATGACACCAGATATTCATGCTTTGGAGCCGGGTGAAGATCAAGCCAAATATCTTGAAGAACCGCATGCATATCTTGTCACTTCCGCATCGCTCGTGTTTAAATATTTTAATTTCGTTTAGGGAAATTTTATGTCAATAGTTGTATCTTTCCGAATGCGAATGATATTATTACTAAGCATGTGTTAAATTTTAATTACCCCCACATTTTCATAAATAAACAAGATTAGAGTATTATATTATATTAATTGGGAACGGGTCATACACTATTGACCAAATCCTAACCGATTTATGTATCAAAGTGCGTAGCTGTACATTGAGATATTGGGTTTAAAGTAAGTCCACCTTTGATCTTGTAAATCAGGAATCGAGCCCGTTAAATCATTTATTCCTATTTTTTTTTCTTCTCCTTATTTGTTTGAATTTTCTTTTAATATCTGTTATGGTACGTAAAAATGTATAAGGATTTAACAAAAAGAAATTAGTATGATAATAATAACATCCTAGTAATTTTCTTATGTAAAATTGTTTTCTTTTTAGTTTTAAAATATGTGATTGATAATATTATTTTTATGTATTTATATCATACGTATTAACTTATTGTTTGACATTCATATCATCATGAATTTTACATGTTAAAAAATACATATACATTCTTTTATCAATTTTATTTCCTTTTATATAAGTAAATGCAGGTGGGCTTATGGGTGTTGCTGGACAAGGATTGGTGGCCCAGAGTGCTGATATGTTCGTGTAGCCCCGGTTCGTGTGCTTGTTGCTGTTGGGCCATTTCCTGGCCCATCATAGAAATTGTTATAAGTGATGGTTTCTGACGTTGATAAGCTTATGTGGGGATCAATCCTGATCGTCCATTTCAGTCGGTCTGAAAAGGTTCTAGCTGGTGCTATATAAGGCTTCTTGTCTCTCTCTCATTAATGTTCTCAGATTTTTTCACTCAAAATATTGTATTATCTCTCGTTTATATTAGGGTTTGATCTAGAGTTATCAATAGATTCATCTGGAATCGAATCTGTTGATGTGTAACTCTGGTGGATAGAGTTGTAAACGAACTAAACGAACACGAACAATGTTTTGTTCGTGTTCGTTTGTTAAGAAAATAATGTGTTTACGAACTGTTCATGAACACTTATCAAACAAGTTTTTCTGTTCATGTTTGTTAAGGAAATAACTTGTTCACGAACTGTTCTGAACACTTAGCGAACGAGATTTTCTATTAGTATGTGTTTCTTAAGACACGTTCATTTTCGTTTGTGCTTATTTGTTAAATTTAGGTGTCGGACAAAAGCGAATGCAAATAAACACAAATTAATGTAAATGAACACAAACAAGCACACATGAACAAAGCCGGAGTCAAACTAGCACATATTAAATTTCGAATAAAATTAATATTTTTTTATCACATTGTCACCAAAATATACTAATCCAATTACCTAAACATACTTGACATAATCTTGATCACATAAATACCATAACATGGTGTCTCATAAAAACTCAAAATTATCATATTAAACTTGAAATTTTCATTTAATCCTCCCAGAATATCAGTTAATCAAAATAGGTGAAGTAAATATTAATATGTGATACACTAATATATATATTAAATAATTTATCAATGGGAAATTTAAAGTACTTAAATTAAAAATAAAAAGTTAAAAACCCTAGTGAACTATCGAATATAAACGAACACGTTACCTAATGTTCACGAACATAAATGAACGAATGTGACCTCTATTCATGTTCATTTGTTTAACTAAACAAACGAACTTCCCGTCGACCAGTTCAAGAACTGTTCGTTGAACGTTTGGTTTGTTTACAGGCCTACTAGTGGATCATTGTATTGAGATTATTCAGTGATAATCTCAGTGTAGTTTGTTTAGAGAGTTTTTGTGCGTGATCTTTAATTCTAACAATCTTGTAAGGGTTTTTTTTTGTATATTTATGGGTTGGGATCTTGAAATAAAGTTTTGTAGTTAACTAGTGAGTTACCCGCGCTTCGCAGCGGGAGTTCAGTCCATTTTGATTTGGTTTGTTACGGTACTGACACTCGAATAGCAATCGGAAGAAATACACCGAAGAGGACATATATTAACACACTTTTAACCATAAAATCGAACATCAGTAACACTACCAATGTTATTCGACCAATACCGCTTTAGCTCGACTTGGTAAGTTAAATTGATTTTAATAATAATACATAGTAAGAAAAAAATATATAGTAAAAATGACGAAAAATAAAGTATTATAAGTAAAATCAAAGCTAAAACAACTATATGTAATTAATAATAAAAAAACAATATGCAGACTGGAGTTAGATGGTGGTGGTGAGGGAGGTTGTTGTGATGGAAAGTTATTTAAAATAGAAAAAATAGGTTGACCAAATTAGATGATGGCAACTGTACAAACAGTGTTAACCTCAATTGAAATTCCAAGTTTGTGACATTACACATTTTAAAGATTTCAAACTTTCTAAAGTTAAAAGTTAAATTGATGATCATATGTATTTAATTTATCATATTTTAGTTCATCTAACTTAACCATTAAGTAATCCTTAGTTTTATTCGGCCATAACTAATTCCCTGTAACTATTAAGCTTTTGACGGAATGTTGCAGACACAGACTTCCATTCATTTGATTCAATGATTCCCTTACTTTTTCCAGTGACCACACATTGTTCACAAAGTATTGATTCTCCTAATTCTCCTAACATATTTATCACCACAGCCTATCAACAACCTCAATACCTCATTACATAAATCACAATTCTATTTCAAACACATCTCCAATGCCTGCAAATCCACAAAAGAAGCTTCAGAGGCTGCCACACGTTTTCAGCCGAATTCCGAGCTCCCCCTTCGATCACAGGCCGATGTTTTCATCGAAGATAGACCCGATTGCTTTCGATATACAGCAAGTATAGAGAATGACATGTTTTCTGGTGGGGTGAGGGCTTATGCTGTCAAGATTCATCCCGAGGTGATGAAAGTGGTTGTGAGGGGAGGAAATGGTAATCTGGAATTGTTGTTGGACAAATTGGAAGTTGATGTTGGAGAGTTAGGCTTCCGGCCACAACGCGGCCTGAGTTGGCGACAGCGGTGGTTATGGGGAGAGAGCTTGTTGTTACGGTGCCTAAGGGTGGACGGAGTAGTCGCGGGAAGTTTGGAGATGAAAGGGGAGTTTGGGGTAGGGGTGGGGGTGGGGGTGAAGGGCGGCTTGTGTTTATACAATAAAGTAGTCGTAGCATAGCGGTATCAATGTGTATTGAACAGTTTATCATGAAGTATTTAAAAGTTATCTCTCATGAGTTAAGAGTTAAATCCTATCAATGATTGAGAAAAATGTAAATTTATGAGTAGTTTTAAAGCGTGTTACCATTAAGAAAAGATGATATCATTTGAATCCTTGGTAGTAGAAGATGATTAGAAACATAGGTTAATCCTAGTGGTCATGTTTACAACCATGCTTGTGATTTGATTTTATACATGATAAAAATTTTAGCATGTGGGTTGGGTTGCTGATTAAAACATGGGTACGGTCAAGACTCAAGACAAACGTCTAGTGTTAATAAAACGGGCCTAAACATCAAGAAGTGTGATGTGTATTACTAATAGAGAAATAAGATCGTCTTTGGTGTTGTGTAAATAAACTTATATAACTTCAATTTTTCTCCAAGAAACTGAGGAATTGGTGAAAGTAAACATCAAAGGATGTTTTTTTTTAGTTCCCTCTTGTTTGAGTTCTTGACATGCCAAAGAATAATAGTTACTTGTTTTTAAACTACAAATCAACTCAATTTTAAACACGTTAATAACCATACAATTGAAAAATTTGTAATTATTTTTTAAATAGTTTGGCAAAGAGTTTCTTGATTTTATTTGAAGCAATTTAACCGAATATTACTTTTTGGGTCCAATGATTTTATTTGAAGCAATTTAACCGAATATATTACTTTTTTGGTCGTCCAACTTTGTTAAATCAGAACTTACGCTAATAAAGGTAGTGTTTAATTGGGGCTAATAAATGTATTCTAAGTTTCTAACTAGTTTTAAGCCCTTACGTTGCTTGGGGCAAAACCGTGCTACTAACGTCATGGGTGAGGGTGAGAGTAGAAACATGCTAAGTAGCAAGCCAACAACCAAGACCTATAAAAAGCGTAAAAGAAAAACAGGAATTTATAACACAAAGTGACTCACGTGATGTACAACGTACACACTAGACGAACTCGAATTTATACCAACACATATTAGAGAATCGAGATGGTTAAAGTGATGTCTAAAGGTTTTAGAATATTAAAAATTAAAAACATTAGATAGAAGACAATAATCAAAGGTAAACTTTGTGGCAAAACAGTTAACCAATGTCAACTTCCCTTTTAATTCTCTTTTTGCACCCAATTTATTTAAAAATGTAACATATTGTGACACTGGTCCAACTTATATTATACAATGATAGATGTAATAATATAATAAGATTATTAAAAAAGCAACCTTGGGAATAGTATTTTTTCTAAATCGTCGCCGTTTCGTTTTAGATCTGAGGGTTGGTATCTAAAGCTATTAATAATAATAAAAAAGATTTTTTTTTTGTTGGTTGTCTTCACCAACATGGCCCACTATCACTTTCACCTCTCTCTCCCACTCTCTCTTTCTCTCATCTTTTTCGCAGGTGCCATCAATTCAATTAAGATCTGGCAACGGCTGTGGTTGTTTAGCGGTGATGGGTTGGTATTTTAAAGACAAAGTGTAAACTTTAGTGTTTTTAGAAGCAGATGGTGAGGACGATAGGAGTGACGGTCGTTGACGTGGAGGGTGCACCTGGCTTTTAGAGAGAGCGAACAAGCATGACTGATGGTGGTGCCCTGTGGGAGAGCCATGGCGGGGGAAGGCCGGCATGAGAGAGTGAAGGAAGCCATGGCTCTTTAGAGAAAGTTCATGATACAGAGAGAGAGAGAGGATTCATGATACAGAGAGAGAGAGGAGTGACAGTTCATGAGAATTAAATTATTATTTTGATATCTCTCTAAAGGTTGGTAGTTGAGTGGAGTTGCACTGTCACACAAGGTTTTTTTATGTTTTTCCTGGTGTTAGAAACCATGATATCTTAGTTAGTTGTTTTCCGATACAAATATATTTTTTAATCAAGAACCTGAATAAAAACATAAGCAATTAAACATAGCCGAGTTAATTTTGAACGGCGTAAATTCACTTTGTTGTTTAGCATTTTTTCCCATTTTCATGATGGTTTTGACGCTTGAGCTTTACCGTTTATTTTTATATACGTGTCGGTATAAATTTAAGTTGTTTACGAGTCAACATAATTTTTTCTTCCAAATATACAACGTGTATTAGACGGTATAAATTCGAGTTATTTTACGTTTCAATGAGTCATCTCAATATAATGCGTCTTAGTGCTTATTTTTATTTACGTTTTTAATTGGTCTACAATTTTACATTTACGTACATGTCGTCATAAATTCAAATTACTCTACGACGCTCAAGTGCCTCGGCAGAGGCCTTTAATATGTTTATGCATAAGGAATAGAAGACAATTCACGCGTGTCATTTGATTCAACTCATGAACATGTTATGTTTTTAGACAAATTAATAATGTAAAAACATTAGATATTTTTTATAACTTCTATACTTGGAAACTCACCTATACAAGGAAATTTAATCTGTATTTTTAGAAAATTTTTGTATAAAGATTCGAAATCAATGACATCAATTTATCTTTTCTTATATAAAAGTTACATATTTTATCAATGTCCCCTTTCCACATTGAAACTTTTTGTTGTCATTTTTTTTCACACGGTTTTGCATCCCCCTCTTAATATGCATGTTCCCTCAACATGTCGTTGTTAGTCTTCTTTTACTGTTTTAACATGCCCGCCGCAACGCGCGGGATCTCTTGCTCGTGATATATGTAAGATTTTAAGTAGACCTTTAAACAGATCAAACGTTCATGAATTTTTCATGAAATATTTGACGGGAAGTTAGAGGTTCAGGTTTAATACTGGTCCGTTTTTTTTTTTGGGCTCAATTTGGCCCAAACCGGTTCGGGTTATGAACCGGTTTTTACCAGTGAAACAACCCACCCAAACTGATTCAAAACCACACCTGCACCAAACCGTCGGGTCAGGGTCGGCTTCCGGGTCACCAGCCCCAAACC